>JAUTBQ010184993.1:0-10719 GCA_032361185.1 Lepetodrilus ovalis | reverse complement strand
ACAGAGAGAGAGAGAGAGAGAGAGAGAGAGAGAGAGAGAGAGAGAGAGAGAGAGATGTTACATTTGAGGAGTGAGGACAGAGAGGAACAGATAAAAATAAAGAAAGAAAAATTGAGGGAGAGATGAAAAAGAGAATGAGAGATAGAAACAGTATACAAAACAAATGTGTACTTAATTTGTGTATAGTACAACTTCCGGTCTTGACCTTAAGGTGATTGTCCATCATTTTAAGAGCATAGCGGTCACAACGCGGCACAGAACGGATTACTTTTGTCTTATTCCGGAGAATCCTTGCCCTCCGTTTCTCCGCTACTTTATAAATCCCAGTCTCCGCAAGGCTTACATTAACTGAGCTCGCTGTTCTCCGGAGATACGGATTATCTCTCAGTAAGGGGTGTAATTCTATTATGACGTCTGGCAGTATATATTCATGCCAGGACGAAAACGAAGACGTTAAATGCACTTGAACGACACGTAGAACGGAGTCGCAGTCGAAATGTTAACAGGCCGGGAGGGAAACGACGTCGGGTCAAGTACGGAAGTCGTGTATGCGCAAGTTGTCTGCAACATTCGTTTACATATCAATGTGTGTCTTTTATATCCTGAAATAGTCATTGGAGTCAACGTTTTAGGCTTGGGAGGGGGTGGGTGGGGTGGGGGTGTTGGGGGAGGGAGGGGGGTTGGGGGTTGGTAGTCATTGGACTGATTCTTCCATGAATTGTACGCGCAGTATATACATGAGACAAGCGACCAATCTGTCCTTATCGTGACATGCATGCATATTATACCTAACTGAAAATTGACCATGAAATAAATGCTTTCCAGTTAACCGGATTTTTAGACATCTGCTTTTAAGGGTTCGTAAAAAGTTGTGGTTAGCCTGTTCTGCATATATGAGTTTCGCCGACAATCTACGAGTATAATTGCGTTTGGTATAATGCGACTACACTTTATCTTTTAAAATGTTATCAGTTAAGACTACAACTGTACGAATATTCCGAAGAAGCTGTACAGTCAAGGAACATGCCAAAACCAGGCCATCGTCGACCAATTTTCCATGACAAACAGAAACACATTGTTGACATGTGGTTGCGTTTTTCAACACCGCGCGTGTCCACCACTTCCGGGTTATACGCGGATCCGTGTACTTCTAGTAGAATACATGGCGAGGGAGACACAAGTAATCCGATGTCATTTTCCTACCAAAACATGTCCTTTGTAAGCTTAGTACCGTTTCATTGTTCGTGTCGGGATAATCTATTATGACAACGTAGGCGCAGACAAACTTAACTGTTAGGTGAGAAGAGCTGTCTGCTGTAATCCTAACTCATGGAACATTGACATCAGGTACGAGACAACAAAGGCTGTATTTATTCTGTAAATTACATTTTGCAGAAATTCTGTCAAACTAATACACGACTCTAATCTCTTTCATTCGCTATATTCTCTCCCTCTCTCATTCGCTCCCTCTCACTCCTCTCTCGCACGTACACGCTCTCTCCCCTTTTTTCTCAATATATTTCTCTCTCTCTCGCTCTCTCTTTCTCTCTCTCATTCGCTCTTTCTCTCTCTCACTCTCTCTCTATCTCTCTCTCTCTCGCCCTATCTCACATTCGCTCTTACTCCTCTCTTGCCCACGTGTATACTCTCTCCCATTATCTCTCAATATTTCTCCCTCTCCCTCCACCTCTCTCTCTCTCTCTCTCTCTCTCTCTCATTCGCTCTTTCTTACTCCTCTCTCGCACACGTACACCCTGCATCTCCTTATCTCATTGTATCTCCCTCTCTAACATCGCAAATCAACAACTACTATCAACGTTGCTAGCTTTGTTTGAAAAAACATACTGTACATTTTGGGTTACACAAATATTTATATCTCAGAGGCAGTTTATATCCAATCAGTTTCCTGCGACTCCAACAGAGGAAGACACACATTCTATTACAGGTTGTTGGATTCTTTTCAAGCACCCGTTGCCTATTAGGCAAATGTTTGCATTTCATATACGAGGACCACATTGAGATATATTCCTTTAGAATTCTAGAGACACGACAATATGTTGATACAGCTCACCGAGCATGATCACTGACATATTGTATTGGGTTCTAGACATGAGACATAACTTTCTCATAGGGAAACTTTCAAAGGCTGTCTCATAATGATACTTACCATGAAGACACGTCCTAAGATTCTGCTAAGATTATCTCAGGAAAGCAGAACTTGTCCTATTTCTATAAGTAAAAAAAAAGGTCCATGCGAAATCTTGGTCAATGCGAAATTGTGACAGCAAAATCGTAGCACCTACCCGCATGGTAAATTGTCGTATGGGACAGTTACTTAACACATGTCTCATGAGACAGACTTACCGTCTAGACACCCCTTTTCCAATTAGATTGCATTATACACAAACACATATAATCGAAAAAACACCAAAATGCAATGTCCGGTTACTGCTATTTTGTCTATCAATTTATTGCCGTCTTGTCTCCAACACAATGGTTAAAAAGGGATTGTAATTCCATACGTTCCCAGTCTTCGGTATACAGACTGTTATCAGTGCCAAAGGCCCGCAAGGTACGTCCAGATATCATTATGTCTGAATGTAGAATGATTCATAGACAAGAGATGTGTCCCTCGCGACAGCTTGTCAAATTCTTTCTCTGCTACGCTTGCAAACATTCGCGTACCCATTCTACGCTAGATGCTATGATCTCCCTTTGCTTTCAAATACGCGCCAAAACGAATAACTCTTTGCTTGGAATCAAGGGACGATGGATCCGAGAGCTAAATATGCTTTCTGTTTGGCCAGAATAAAAGGGCGAAAACACAGCAATCCCCCCGAGTAGAAGGAATGGCTAGTGAGCTCATGATTTATTAACAAAGCAATTGTCATCATTGGCAATGACTTGATAATATGTAAAAACAGTACTGCCAACAAAATGGATTTTGCATACATATAGGTTCGGTCGCGCTCTTTTGGATGAGTACAGTTTAACTGACACGAGAAGGTCAGCGAGTGGACGAGATTAGCATTATTATTCATGAGTCGTGTGGGTGCAGTCAAACTATATTCATGTGATATTGCATAGAGTTAAATAGAAAAACGCAAAAAATGCATTGTTTCTGCCGTAGACAATACAAACAGTATGTAAAATAGTTCAAAACATTACTAAAAGCATAACAAAAAGTAAATGGCGCTTCTTAGAATGCAATGGAAATGCAAAAATAAACTATTTAACAGCATTTGAACCGTATTTATCGTTATCGCCATTTGACATACACGCATAATATGTTAAACCGTGGGATTACAGTGGCAACGAGCAATAGATCCACAATTCATATCCATTCAAAACTTGACAATTCTGTGAAATTGTGTGGATGTGTTATTATTGGCAATTCAACGGTTCTTATATCAATCCTACCTCATAAGTATGTACTTATGATGGCTTTTCCATTTCGGTGATGTCAAACTCGTTTCCTAGAAATTAGTCGACACATACACACACGAGAACGAAATGATACGAGTATTAAATATAATAATAATAATGATGATAATAATAATAATAATAATAAGACGTAATTAAGTAAGTAAGAGTAAGTAAGAGTAAGTAAGAGAAAGTAAGAGCAAGTAAGTAAGAAAGTAAGAAATAAAGTAAGTAAGTAAATAAGTAAGTAGGTAAGGAGGTAAGTAAGTAAGTAAGTAAGTAAGTAGGTAAGTAAGTAAGTAAGTAGGTAAGTAAGTAAGTAAGTAGGTAAGTAAGTAAGTAAGTAAGTAGGTAAGTAAGTAAGTAGGTAAGTAAGTAAGTAAGTAAGTAAGTAAGTAAGTAAGTAAGTAGGTAAGTAAGTAGGTAAGTAAGTATGTAAGTAAGTAAGTAAGTAGGTAAGTAAGTAAGTAAGTAAGTAAGTAAGTAAGTAAGAAAAGTAAGTAAGTAAGTAAGTAGGTAAGTAAGTAAGTAAGTAGGTAAGTAAGAAAGTAGGTTAGTAAGTAAGCAAGTAAGTAGGTAAGTAGGTAAGTAAGTAGGTAAGTAAGTAAGTAGGTAAGTAAGTAAGTAGGTAAGTAAGTAAGTAAGTAAGTAGGTAAGTAAGTAGGTAAGTAAGTAAGTAAGTAAGTAAGTAAGTAAGTAGGTAAGTAAGTAAGTAAGTAAGAAAAGTAAGTAAGTAATTAAGTAAGTGAGTAAGTGAGTGAGTGAGTGAGTGAGTGAGTGAGTAAGTAAGCAACTAAGTAAAGAAATACATACAGAAATATTGAAAAACATCCATTTATAAAGCTAATACTAATGCATGTTCGAATCGCTAAACGCTACATTATTGTTTACACCAGTGAATGGACCAATGTAAGTAAGTAAGTAAGTAAGTAAGTGAGTGAGTGAGTGAGTGAGAGAGTGAGTGAGTGAGTGAGTGAGTAAGCAAGCAAGTAAAGAAATAAATACAAAAATAAAGAAATAATCCATTTATAAAGCTAATACTAATGCATACTCGAATCGCTATACCATAAATTCTTATTTACGCCGGTGAATGGATCAATATGCAATCATTTCACATTCTCAGCTCACTGGGGATGATCCAACCCAAGCAACAATTCCAGCAGTGTCATATTCACAATTCCATCTTCCCATACCAGGTACATATTTTGGAACTGGGTGGACTGAAATAGTGTGGATCAAATCATTGCTTAAGTGTGCTACACGACCGCCTGAGTCAGGTTCGAACCCAGGACCACATTCTACCTCGAATGTAACTTTAAAGTTATGAGACTATATTAAAGGCATAACATCACAGATATTTATGCTTGTTTTAGACTAGTTCTTAGCTATAACTGCAAAGTACATTTACTTTACATGCATACAATCATGTTTGTACTTCCAAAAAGCTTTCCACCGCTGTGTGGTTCAAAAATCTCCACTCAAACCCTCCGATAGACAGCCCGCTTCTTTATACATCAGTCAAAGGGCAGCTAACTCTCATTCCTACTCGTATATTCCTTCTTAGAATAGTGATACATCACGGACAAATAAATAGCCGAACGTTCCCTTATTAATATAAAATATGATTTGTTTTAATACTATCAAGTACATGAGTAAATAACAACTTTTGGGTGGATAAATCAAGCGTTATTAATAAATCTCAGATCGAAATTTGTTTGTCCATTATGCAGGTCAATCAACTGTGCTACTATGCCTTTAACGCATACTTATTTTCGATGTAAATGTTGCAAATACATATACTAGTATGTTCAAAACCTATTCATGTAAAAAGTGTATATGTTCATGAGAATAAACTCTGTTATGTTGTGTTATGTTCTGTTCTATTCTGAGACTGCCACGTTCCAGGTAAACCCAGTACAATAGTACTCATCCATTTATGGACAAGTATTATTAAACTATGTGCACTAATGTTATCACCAGACACTTCCTTCTCATATTCCTATTTAGTATTACGATAACGATGCTCCTAGTGTAAACATTCAGTAATGTTGTGCAATGCCAATAATGCCTTGGCTATAAATGGTAAATCGTGTGATAGCAACTAATGCATTAGGGATACTTATCCAAGCCGTTTTCTATGGCATTTAAGTAATAATGATTGTTTACAGTGGATACTTCCGCAATAGTTGCGTGACGGTACACCCGCTAGCCGAGGCAGGGACAGACAAGTCAAGGGCGATAACCGCTTGCTATGCTCATACCTCCATTGCGTTGCAATTGTTGGCATCACGGTCGCCGTCATTAAATTATCCCGCCCCTGACCCCGGAGTTACGAAACCTTTTGTGTAGTGGACTCCATGTTAAACTCAAAACTTTGTTCACAAATCCCCCATGTACATCTTTGAGTTAATCGTGAAATCATACCGAGAAAACGTTTCTTAACCATGGGATGTGGCCCCGAGATTACGAAACATTTTGAGAACGATTTCACGCTCAAGGTCACATGTAATATGTGGATATGTGGGCAAAACTGAGTTGATGGAGAAATCGTAGTCAAACACGTTTCGTGACGTCTGGGATTTGTCTGTTTCTCACGAAATAGTCCTATATAGTAGTCACGGCCCGAAGTTACGTTGAACATGAAATCGTACTCAGAAAAGTTTCGTAATCTTGTGACATGGTATGCTGTCGGACAGGAGTCTATGGTTATAATACGCACACACTTCATCATTATGCTTTCCGCGTTGAATAATGAAAATCTTCCTGTGTTCTGTGTTAAGTGTTATAAGCGTAAAATGCTATGGTCCGCTACTACGAAATACTTTTTGATTGCGAATTCATACTCAGCTCAAAGTTTTGTTAACAAATTCTCATATTATAAAATTGGAGCTGTATTATGAAATCGTACGCAAACAGCTCCGTAATCTCGGGGCCCTATTACTCTGCGCCGATAACGATAACGATATATTTCATTAGTGTTGCACGAAAATCGGAACGTTTTTTCTCGTTATCGTTTTTGGTGTGCCCTCGCCTTTAGGTAATGCGTTTATGAACACATCTTGTAATAATATTTATTAATCGTTTTCAGACGAGATACGACTCTCTTGTGGTTCGTAATCCATACACGTGTCCCATCAAAAGCAAGCCTCGTCGAAAATCTCCTGTTGTGTTTTCGTCGGCGACTACAAATGAGAAAAGCAATTACGCAAACAGTTGCATGCCCTGCAACAGTGATCGTAACAGGTCTTGGCCCAGAGGGGATGTTTGATACAGTGTCAACTGAGATTAAACATCTCCCCACAGTCTGTGTGTGATCAACGTGGACACGACTTGAAATAAAACTCTCACGTGATTCCGATAAATAA
This sequence comes from Lepetodrilus ovalis, assembly GCA_032361185.1. NCBI lineage: Eukaryota > Metazoa > Mollusca > Gastropoda > Lepetellida > Lepetodrilidae > Lepetodrilus > Lepetodrilus ovalis. Next base: position 3,931 of record JAUTBQ010184993.1, on the reverse strand, counting down.
ACTTTAATCCGCTATGCGTCGCGATGGAGTGTTTAAATCGCCGAAGCGAAACTAAACAAAGTTTGAGAGGGGACTCGACAAGAAAAACAAGCAGAAGCTTTTGACAAGAATGAATTTGTTGAACTTTTACCCGAGGTGTTCGGACTCGGGGTACGGAGTAGAGGTGACAGTTCTAGCAAGGTACTAGGGGGTGTTAGGTGTCGGAGGTCTGACTTAATTGATTCGGTAGATGGGTTCGTCTACTTTTGTGTGTGGGTCACATTCTTGATGACGATATTTTTGGCATCTTCACACATGCGTGCGAATAGAACCATCGGTGGATTTGGGACCAAGAAGCTGTCGTCGAGAACGATGTATACCAGGTCCTTCCTGATTCGTAATTACCGTTGGAAAGTGGTTTCCCGTGTCATGACTCTCTTCCAATGACATCAGACCTCGAGAAGGTTCTCGGAATGATGTCATAATGTCAGAATTTGTTCGTCAGGTGAGTTGAAGCGTAATTTGGAATTGTTGAATTGATGTCCATACCCTCTCTTCACATTCGTATCGATGTATTCATGCAAGTTCATGACCGTATGTTCACCATGTTCACCGACTGATAGTAATCCAACTGTATATTGCTTCTCTCGTTTGCCACATGTTCTGTTTCACAATTTGCCATTCATGCGATTTTTAGTTGACATGCATAATTTAATAAATAAGTATGTATATATATGTATATATGTATGTATAGACAGGTAAGAACTATCGAATATATGTTACTGTATGTATATGAATCAGGAAACGCATCCTTGTCCGTACAGTGGCTATACATTTCAGTGTCATACGCATGCGCAAAAGATAACGTGGACACGTTTCCGCCTGATAAGATACTCATTAGTGTTATCCTGCGTACGTCGACATGTCGGACTTACTATATACACTAGAGATGTATTATACGATTTGTATCGTAAATAAATATTAGAAATAACGACACCAAGTAATTATTTCCAGTAATAAGAACCATATAGATCTACATGCTATTAATTCATATAGATACATCACCTTTTCATATTTGCTCGCATATTATTTGTTCTTTGGAAGATTCAACATTCATGAAATACAATATATGCAATCAACGGCAACCCTGCTACCTACAAGGTGTATTAGCTTCTAGGTATAATTATATTCAAGCCAACACAACTTTACAACGGAATGTCAACTCATGTTTACTTGTATCAATCTACGCTGTTTAGATTGTATTTGCCAAACTATAAAATCGATTCCCTGTCAATATCCGACTATCTCTCGGCGGCTCTTCTTAATCGGTGCACGGTGCTTTAAGTCCTAGAAAGGAACAGGTTTGTCAGTGTCAGGAGTTTGTGTATAAGTTGAAGTATTTATTCACAATTCTTATGAAATTGATTTGCCTCTTACCTCGAACAGTAAATATCTTAATCGATTTACACGCGATGAATGCTATTCCGTATCTGCGGGCAGCTCCCATCGTGACGCGAGAAGAAGCCGTTGTCGAGGTAAATTCTATGAGAAATATTGCTTGCAAGGGAGCGTGAATTAGATTTTCTTTCTTTACTTTAAAAATTGAGTGATATTCCATAACTTCAATTTTGCCAACCAAACACTCACGCGTAGAAAATGTCATGTCTAAAGTTTTGGAGTGAAGTGATCTTTGTTGGGTATCTCTTAGAGCATTATAATGCTGACTCGAAAACTCGAATACACGTACAAAAATACACTGGACCTGTATGATAGAGGATGGCAACAACGACTATTATTAGTCCACGGTTCCGGGCAAGACACTAATCGGATTAGAGATGCACTTTCAGGAATCTAAATACGTTGAATATAGTAATGGTATTATTAAGATTACCTACACGTGCAGTATGTCCAGTTTTAGTCTAGTGTGCATAAAAAGACAATATTAATATTCCAAAAATATGATGAAATCTACCTTTCGCATGTACTCATTGATTTCTGCCCTGGGTATAAATGTAACGAATAACTCAAATCGATGCCCTGTGAGAATTATTGATGATGGTTGAGGTATGGTTGCTTACCAACTTGGGGAGGGGGTGGTTGTGGTGGTGTGTAGGATGGGGGTGGGGTCTGGATGCGGTGTGGTGGTGAAGGTACCACTATGATTAATTAACACAGACAGGTAGATTATTATATTTTTTCCTAAGGTAGGTAATTAAATTATTGATATCTGAATAACTCAACCATGTCCATGTGTGTTCTTGAAGGACTTTTCCATCAGAAGACGTATCAGATGTTATTTTCGCAGATAGCTTTGACGATCTCCCCGCCATCAGCAATATACGGTTCCACTTGATCCTAAGCTAACTGGTTTTACCAGTATGGATTACTAACACTGTCTTAACATGCTGTTTTAAAACATAGTCTACAGAAACAATGGCCAATACACTACCCAATTATCACAACGGTTGAAGTAAATTTAGTAAGTAATTGACGTTCGCTCTGAAGCGTTGAAGTAATGCTTCAAATAGCTTTTATATTGTTTTTTTTGGTTTGTTTTCTTGTTTGTTGTTTTTTAACCGACGGAATAATTGTGGATCAAAATTCAATGCCATGGGTTATACAAGCCAGAGGGGAAGTGAATATGAGTCAAGCTTGTGTGAACATAAATAGCCTGATTACCCAATACCGATTATCAGGTCATAAAACATAAATACATTCTTTACGAATCAATAACTTCCTGTTATTGATATTACTATCATGCCGATTCACGCCTCTGTCGGCAAAAAAAAAAGATAATGAAAAAATAAATAAATAGTTCAGTTAATTTACACCTCAATAACAATCTGATGTTTTGACATTTATCTGGCACTAAATCCCTCGCAATCAGCTGAATAAAAAAAAAAGAGAGAAGATAATTCGCAACAGAAGCTCAATAATCTTCATTTCAAATCAAGACGTCCCAATATATCGATCATACATCATAAGATGGGAACAGGGGGTGGGGACGGGGTGATTGATGGGGGGAGAGAGAGATAAGGTGAAGAGTATCGATTTAGTATTCTATAACTAGGTTGTATGAGTCCGCAATTGTCCATATACGAATGGGCAAGCCTCAACGCGGATTAAGACCTCGTTGAACTGTGTAATAGCTGACAATACCTCTGCTGACACTAAGTTCCATATATTCTCCTCTTCCTCCTCTTCCTCTCTTCCTCTCTTGTGGAAGCTGTCTCCTCTTCTTGATTAGCTACGAAGGCTTGAATAATCACCGTATTGATAACCAGACACAAGACCTCTGGAGCTGGCAAGGCAGTTGTTAGGCAACAGTACTTACCTCCTCTAACGTCGGACTGTTCCGTCAGTCACGCTCTTGTTCGTATGAATGCGTCTCGTAGAGACCGGCCTTTGACCATTGATGACTCTTGACCCGGACTTCCAACACAGCGGTTACCATCGCATAAGTGTCAGTTAGTAGATCTATTTCAAACATTTTCTTAACAAGAGGTCTCGTTTTCCTTTTAATGAAACTAGGTACCCACCGGCAACAATATTAAATAGAGTGATTGTAGATTTCGAAATAAGTCTTGATTGTAGATCTCGTGATGTGAATTGTGTGTTCTTTTGGTGTACCTTTCGATTGCATTAGTGTACTAGACGAATGTAAACTGTCTCTCTCTTTCTCTCTCTCTCTCTCAACTCTTTCTCCATCTCCCTCTCTCTTTCTCTCTGTCTCTTTCTCTCGCTCTATCTGTCTACCCACATCACCCACTCTACATCTCCCTATCGTAATGTGAATTGTGTGTTCTTTTGGTGTCCCTTTCGATTGTATTAGTGCACAAGGCGAATGTAAACTATCTCTCTCTCTCTCTCTCTCTCTCTCTCTCTCTCTCTCTCTCTCTCTCCTTCGAACACTTTATATCGCTCCCAACTCTCCCCCCTTTGTCCCTCTCTG
>JAUTBQ010184982.1:0-10719 GCA_032361185.1 Lepetodrilus ovalis | reverse complement strand
TATTATTAGTAATAATCACTACTGCTTATGTTTACCCTAATAGTGCAGGATATTGCATGTCTGAGCATGCTATTTTCTAAATTTTCTCCCGAACATGTTGCCCCCCCACGGAAAAAAAGTTAGCTACGGCCCTGTGGAGAAACGATCGTTCTTGAAGCCGGTGACATGTTGGAGGTGCCAGCGAACACAGTGCACAGTGCCCGAGTGGTGGGCTCTAAGTTGGCCGTCTTCTTTGATGCAACTAAATAGCTGATCCATATCATCCTCTTGAAACTAGAAATAACGTTATAATGTACAGTTGAATTGTTATACTAGTATCATAGTATCTGACATTCAACGTTTATGTTCCTGTAGGCTACTTTTTTGTTAATAAAGTATGCAGATGTGAGCATGTGCTGTTAATATGATTATGACCATGCATAATTCTGCTGTATGTCGAGTTAAAGTGCAGGCGCGTAGCTGCCTATACACAAGTACACAGAGGCATCCACACTATTGACCAGTTCCATTATTGTGACTGGCTATTACGAAAAAGGACCCCGTGTGAGATTTGTTTTGGATAGAATTATGAAGAACAGAAGATGACTCAAATCCAAGACGTGTCCTAAACCATGTAAAACACATGTTAAAATCATGGTTGCCAGAAATTAGTCGCATCCACATCAAGACAACTTCAGCTATATACGCGCCTGGTTTATATTCTATATGATGTAGGCCTACATAATGAGTATACTAGTATCTACCTAAACATAATAGCTATTGAGTACATTCATGTGTGGTTGTATTTACTCTTCTGTTCGTTGATTTGATATGAAAATTAGCAACACGTGTTCATCTGTCTACTTCCAGGTGGACACGCACGCACGCACGCACACACACACACACACACACACACACTATTACTGACAGACAATATACAATATTCAGAGATAGAAAAAAAATGTAATATTGACGCAACGAACGAGTGGTGCAGAAAGTGACAGTTTTAGTAGTACCCTATTAAAAACAATTACGTTTGGCAATTGCAGGAAAGGTAGCCTCCCTTCCACTGACCTGGAAATCATCAATTCGAGAATACTGGTATTTTCCAGTTTAAGGTTGCATACAGTGATACACTATGATGAAATTTGGTAATTTTACAGTTTTTAGTTATAAATATTGAGGCAAGAATATATCTGCATAAATTCATGCGTCGCATCCACATCTATATCAATTGAAGCGTTGGTAAAATATTTTAATTTAAGCCGCGATCTTCAAGAGAGTTTACAATGTTTTTTTAATCATACTTGTAGTTGCATACTCGGCTAGTAACGATATTGATAACGATGCAAGTTATTACAAACAGACGTTCAAAGGCATTCTATCACAGATTTCAATGAGCGGGTAGCACTATATTTTAGTAATAAATGCCAACTACATTCGTGAATACTTATCAACAATTTATATTGTGTGTGTGTGTGTGTGTGTGTGTGTGTGTGCGTGCGTGTGTGTGCGCGTGCGTGTGTGTGTGTGTGTGTGTGTGTGTGTGTGTGTGTGTGTGTGTGTGAACATAAACAGTACTGTCCTGACCTGCTATTGCATTAAGCTTTCTAAATTATTTGAGAAAATAAATTCTTTTCTCACTCTACTGTTTTCATATACATAATTATAGTCAACTAGTAATCTGTGTTGGTGATACTGTCACACATGAAAGTATTAGTGATGGGTGGACTGCATGGATTGAGCACAACGCCGAATAAGCGTTTCCGGTGTATGTGTGCAGGTACGTCACGCCCTGAGAAGACTGCGAGAGAAGCGATCTCTTCAGAAAGAACTCTCCATTTCCGGTGGCTCAAACAGCCCATTCATAAAGGTGAATACGTATTGTACATGCACGTGATATTATTGCAAGGTATTCCTTTTACACATCTTTAAGCTTTAATATAAGAAACCATAGGTATACGCCTATCATACAACACCCGTCTGGTGTTATGTCTACATGCAATGTTTGCCTTATTACGTATCAGATTCTATTTTAGCCTATTTGTTTTGTCAGGCATCTGAAGCATGGGCGCTGCGAACGGAGACTGGTTACCATCACTACCTCTCAAACCAGGTGGCGCCACTTGCTCCCAGGGCAACCATAACTCTGTCAACTCGACTGGGAAGTTTGTCAAGTTCTAAAGGATCCGGTACGTGGCGTCGATTATTAATAAATATCGAGACATACTATACTATGGTGGCTGATTCCGGTCATATCCTTTAAATTGCCATATAGTGTAGTACAATACATTACACCTGACATCGAAAATATCAAGTTTGTGAATCCGAACCAGCCTAAAATTGCCTACTAGAAATGAAGGGTTATAAGTTATAGTCAAAACACAAAATAAAAGTAGGTCTTGTAGAGTCTAGAGACAGTATAAATTAATATATCCTCTTCTTAGATAATTTTCATAAAAGATAGCAATGATACGCGCTGTTAGTGCCTGTCACACAAATAAACTAACTTATTATATTGTAATATGCATGTAGACAGAATTCCACTTACCCAGTAAATTTATTATTTCTGCCGTGTAAATTTATATAGTAGGTGTATATTGTCTAAGACTGACTGCTACAGTTTATCTGTTTGCTTTAAAAAGTCTGTACAGGTCTGCATACTCCTGATTCGGCCTGCTCATGAGCGATGCCTATTTCGTGTGTATGGAGAATATATAACTCGACTCGCACAGCAGAAAAGCATGTTGTCATCTTTGGAAAGGACTGAGATTAATGTTCAATACTGTTTCAAACCATCTATTAACATAATATTTAAATCATTAAGTATATTGAATACAAGCTACGCTATCAGGCTGCGTAACATAAAATCGACTTTGAAATCCCATCGCCTCGGTAGCGCAGTAGGCAGCGCGTCAGTCTCATAATCACCTTGAACTTCTCAGAGATATCTGAAGGTCGTGAGTTCGATCCTCACCCGGGGCATGTATTTTTCTCTTTTCTTCTTCTTCTTTTCTTTTAAAATTATTTTGTAATCATCTAACTAGTTATGTATTATGTTTCTGACTACAATTATATTTATTGCATAATTTAAAACGTATTTAACTCGCCATGCTGGATGCAGTGCATGTCAATGCCTAATCCAGCAGGGATAGGATAACAGGTTCCACAAGAAAGTTGTAGCAGCATCGATAACTAGAGTGCTAAGTCAACATTTCTGACTGACAATAATTAATACTTGTTGATAAATATCTGATGATCATGAAGGTGTCCAAATATTGAATGTTGCATTTCGTTGGTCAGATGAGATCGAAGAGCTTGGAGCGGGGGAGAAGGGGGACGTGACGCTGATGTATATTTGAACCATCATCAGGACCAGGTAGACTGTACAGGTAGACTGCAGAGTCATAGCATCCCTGTATGTAGTACATGTACATCATATCTAGAGTATAATGTATCCCACGCAGAGCTCTAGTTAATTATTTTAGCATAGACGGGGACAGTAGAAAGAAAATGACATTTAGTGAGATTGCCATTAATGAGAGAAAAACTTACTTGAGTAAAACGATGGGCAGCAGCCCCAACCCCTACTCCACCCACACCCACACCCACCACACCCACACCCACACCCACACCTCCTGTCCCATGGCTAGCTACGTTCCTGTCATGTAATACTGTTCATGTATTTTGATGAGTGTTATGTTCAAACTAAATATATTGTCCATACATGCATAGAAAAGTTGCTTTGTTTCTCATTATATATCGATCGATTTGCTTATAATCTTTAAATATTTAGAGTAGTAGGCCTACATTTACATATATAGGCTACACATCATGTCTTGTATTTCATATCCAACGAAGCAATTATGAACTTCTTTTCCGACTAAACACACATTTCTTTTGCATTAAACACAATCATCTACTGACTTGATTCAAAAACATTTCGGCACTTTTCACATAGAGTAAAGTACATAATGTGGCATTATATAAGATAGATAATAGCGATGATCCCCTGTATCTATAGCCTACTGTGGTACCTATATTACTCACGCTTGTTAAAGCTACTTCCGTGGTAGTCTTTAGCAGCTGTCTTGCATAAAGAACATACATAGGGTGCTACCATCCAGTACATCTCACCTAACAGCACATACTTTGTTTTATTAGGAACCTTCTGGTCACTTGATAAACATAATTATCAAACAATATACTAGTATTTCGAAAATTCTACTTTGTTGTATAAAAATATGTATGTGTACCAGTACTTAAAATGTCTTTTAATGTTATGTTGAGAAATACCATAACATGGCGTAGTTTATTACTGCTTTGTGTTGAATATATTGTCTCTCATGCATGTTTTACTATGTTCAAATTCACTACACTCGAGGATATCCATGGTCTAGTATGAACTACACATAGTTTGTAGTTTCACCGTTATAGAAAACTATATTCAATATAATGAAAGGAAAGTACGGTGCTCTCGAGAGGTTTTAAAGCCTCTTACTGGTATATTAATGGACATATTTCCGATCTGCTTGGCCGGCTTTATTTGATCAAATTTAGCTCAGATCATGTATTAATACATTATTTATGTAATCTGGCCTGCTTTGCTGTATATGTCACCTAAGTGGACGGTGCGAGTGTAATTATCCGTGCTGTAGCTACAATGGGTACAGTTCTGTGATGTTCGTGATTTCATTCCAACGCTTCATTTGTCCCGTACACTTCCAGGCCGTCTCTTGTCTCGATATATAACACTGTACCACATTGAACCATGCTGTACCATACGGTAGCACATTGTCATTGTACCATACTGTAGCAACGCCATGTCAATTATTCTAAGTAAGACGCGATAGGTCATTTCAGAGTCCCAACGTGAAATATTCTCAGTGACATGAACGATTTGGGTTTTTAACATCGTTTGATGAAGTTCTAGGATCCACTATATCTCGTATTATTTGGATAGCATACCTTCTCATGAGAGGTTTTGTATTTTTGATCTGAGGAGACCAATTACAGTTATTGTCTCGATACGAGAGCTTAGTGAATGGTGTCCAGGTTATTTCCATCTGGTACCGTTTCTTGAAGCACTCGTATCCACCATGAGACCACCTCGCTGTCCTAAGTTCCTGATTGCAATGTATCAGGGATGGCTGCAAGATTGCTTATGGTCTTGTAATAGATACGAGAGCTTCGAGAAAGGACACCCTGAATGAGTGTGTCTTGGAGTGCAATTACGTCTTTGAAAATAGTTCATTAATCACGCGGTGGTATGGTTTTCATGCGTAATTAATACCCACAAGATAACTACACACTATCGTCCACACGTGTACGTAAAGCTGTTAGAGCTACACGTTGACGATTACATTTTGGACCGTGCAATCTGCTCACCGATGTCCTGCAGCAAAATAACTGTTAGATGTGCGGACCAGTACACGTAACGTGGATGCTCAGAACTATACCAGGACTAGCCGAGGTGAAAATGTCCTGCCAGACTCCTTTTATGTTCTTGGAACAGGACACCTCGCCTTTGTTCTGCTGTGTCCGAGATCAGATTCTAACCTTAACCCTGGCAATACCCACAGCACTAGGGGCAGCATGTTCTTGTCCGTGAGTGGCTACTGTCTTCATTTAGGGTACATTCACAATTTATCAGAGGTTATATATTTCTTTACAAACATACCCCAGCAATGTTAACAATGGCTATTTTAATTTGCACAAATATGTTTCTTTATAGAGCTATTAATTGTGAAAATAAATCGTGAAAATACATTATTGAATATTCTGTCTTTGTCAGTTAAAGATCAGCTGCTGAAACTGCCTGTGCGTCCTAACAGAGACCGTAAAGGTGGATGTATACTATTGACGCCATCACACGGCGCAACTCGCTAGCACACGCTTACCGGTGTAGCACCCCAAAACACGCCCCCGGGAAGCTCAATCTAGAGTATTTGCGGCTATACCGGTAAGCGTGTGTTAGCGAGTTTCGCCGTGTGTCGGCGTCAAAAGTATATATCCACCTTAACACATAACACGAATCACTGAGTGGATCTCGAGGATGTAGTCAATGGGTGTCTTCCTGTCTGATCACATGACCATGATACCATCGTCTACACAATCACTGTATCTAATGCATACAAGGTATCATGGTCTACACAATCACTGTATCTAACGTACATGGTATCATGGTCTACACAATCGCAGTACCTAACGTAATCGCGGTACCTAATGTACAAGGTATTATGGTCTACACAATCGCGGTACCTAACGTAATCGCTGTACCTAACGTACAAGGTATTGTGGTCTATACTATAATATATATCACGATGCGTGGCAGTAATGCTATTGCTCATTTAGACGCGTTATCTAATCAGTACGCTTATACAGTCTAAAAGGCATTTCTCTATTTAGAGTAATCTTCTATTCTCAAGGGAGCTGTGTGCATAATGAATCCATAAATACTAGGATGGATGACATGTATGGTAGTATATATATGACAGTGCGTTCACTGACGCATTATGTTCTACAATATGTGCGAGTATGTTACTGCGTGTAGGTAATCTGCCGATACGCAAACATTAAATATTAAAATTAATATCCTTTTAGTTTTAATTCTACTCGACCCATTCATTTATACACAGAGCAGGATTAAATAACTGATATTATCCGTGAGAGTGTTTCCTACTGTCAAGTCCAAGTCAGTCGTATCTATGGCGTATCAAATACGCTATTTCGTTAAATTTGACATTCCAATCACAAACATGAGGTATGATCAAACAGTTGTTGAGTGGCAACATAATACTAGTATATATTAGTCATACGGTAAAACTTGTATGGTCAGAGAATTAGATGGCCACTATACATTACAGTCCAGTTATTTTTAATGACCATATACTGCTTGATATGGCGCACATGTGCGTCATCCATCCTAGTAAATAAATGTGGCGGTACTTTTTTTCATGCATCCTGACGAGGTTTTGTGGAACTCCCTCTAGTCCTGGTTTGAGACCACAGGGTAACATGAAATGCCAAAATGGCAACTTAATCCTGATTACTTGTTGCAAGAAGACTTATGAACTCCAGTGCTGATTAGTGTCTGAATGGAACTACGCTGATTTCATCCCGATTATTTGAAAGAAGACATACCAATTCGTATCCGGCTTACTGTAACAGTCATAGCCCGGAACCGTATGCAAGTTATAGTTTTATTACCGGTTATTAAGCTCGTACACTGGTAGTGAACGTGACTATTTTGAGCACAAAATAAAATGATTACTTAATTTGTCATTTTAGATGTAAATGTATATCCGTTATGATATATAGTTATACATGTATACTCATGTGCTTTCTGTGTTGATATCTTGGAAATTAATTATTTATATTGATCTGATCAAGAACCGTTAGTAACTAAATCTTACTAGATAGCGACCACTATATACGTTGAGTAAGTATTATTTTATGCAGAGGAGCAACGTTCGAAAGAAGAAACGGGCAATAAGGGTCAATTCCATTCAGTATTTACCGAGATAATCTACCCAATTATAGGCTGTCAAACTGTTAAAATGGTTGTCACCCATTACTGAAAATAGACATTTGACCGTGTTCTTTGACAGATTATTTCTCTTTAATAACTAAATTAAGTATTTTGTATTACATTGCGAACCATGCTGTCGATGGATACTACATTTGGTATAAATAATGAGTGTATGTATAACACGTGTTCAATGTATTTATGTTTTGTTGAAACTATCATCAACAGTATTGTTTCCCAAATTTTCATTTAATCGTCTTGTAGTTTCTCGTAAGGCACCAAAAACAAAACGGAACTTAGCTTATTCACTGTGCATGCATTAAATCGAAAGTAATACTCGTTTGTTTGAATGATATTTATTCTCATCTCTGTACAACAATGTTTCTGTATTAGTAAAACTTCAAACTATTTTGTTTGGTGATAAATATTCTCCATCGATTGGCGGGACTGGGCTATTAATACATATATGTTATGTCTATTTGGCGACACTCGGCTATTGATAACTACACGTGTCCATCAATTAACGGGGCTCGGCTATTGATAACTACACGTGTCCATCAATTAACGGGGCTCGGCTATTGATCAGTACACGTGTCCATCAACTGACGGATCTCGACTATTGATAACTACACGTGTCCATCAATTGACGGGGCTCTGCTATCGATAAATGCAATTGTTAATACAGAAAATATCTTTATAAACAAGAGGAACACAAGCAAAAATATAACTTTGCTTGAAAATAATTCATGAATTTAATATATAGATGATCTATGGTAGTATGCGTCTACAGTTACGATGGTTATCAGTATAACAGAGAAACTCAGTGTTATCTTTGTCCTTGGCGTTTCTTTATGAAGAAGCGACAGAAGTAGAGACGCGTACTTTCCCGAGTGCCGAGGAACAATAACCGAGCATAATGAAAGCGACTCAATATATCCTGGTTATCGCTGACGTCACTTTATCGTGCCAAGGGGAACAAACATTTTGCCGCATACCTTGTCAGAATCTTCTCTCCGTGGATATCTATTTAATGTCAACCGTTCAATTGCGACTTTGAAAGGACCACGATAGCGTTCTGTAGTATCCTGGTATGTACCCCTTGATACACACGTGACGTCGTCCTGGTTTATATATATATATATATATATATACTTGATGAGGTGAAGTCATTGTGATTCACACAGATGAAAAGTAACTCGATGATATACAGTTGGAATGAAGCCTCCATTACCCAAGTGGAAAGAAAGGGCGAGAACTCTGTAATGAACAGTGACGTCATTTCCTCCACATCATACTTCAACAGCATCTGCAATTAAAAATTAACATAATATAATGATGCCTACACAGGAACGCATACACTATTTTAATCTTTTTGTTTATTAATAATAATTTCTATTGGCAAAATACATTGAATTTCGTAGAAAACATCTCTGTAAATGTCAGAAGTTGTTAGGCTAAAGCCGTCAAGTTGTGACGATGGCCAACACGTTCTCGTGGTGAACATTTTTCTTTCAGTTTTCCATTGCTATGTATTTAATCCATTTGTGTAATTATTACGTGTAGACTACTTCGAGATTATTTCCATAGATATGTGTCATAGAAATGATGTATATAGAAAAATATAGAAATATAAATATATAAATGAATTATTTATGTTACACACACGACTAATGCCATGTCCATGTACTGTATAATGTCCCCCATTGCTCAACCAATGGAAATAACATAATATTATGTTTATGTTGTTGCTTTTGGATTCACTTCGATCTGATTTTCTTTAGAATGTTGGTGTCACCTACAGTGTATTACCAACACTCTGCGGTGAAAGCCGTAGTTTGCCGGTGTATCTATTCGTCTATTCCATTGAAAGATAATTATCTAACACTAAACTTTCGACTTCAGAACCGCCATGGAGTATTGGAGTGGGACAAGGTGATGCACTCACTGTAACGTGATTACTGCATTGTCTGAAGACGTACTCAAGTAACTCTCTTCCATCGTCAGTCCAAAGCCCACCAGAGGTCTTTTTACCAACACACCTGCTTAATGCGCCATTAAGAACAGAGGCACGCTGTATTGCTCAGATAAATAATTCACCGAGTCTCTGTCGTTCGTTCTTAGTTTTATTTGAGACCAGGACCACACAAACTCTTATAGACGGCGGTGTTCTATCACCGTCATCCAACACGCATGATCATTGATTTCAAAAACAGAAGGCGACGAAATTACGGTGAACAACAAACACCGTGATAAGACAGTGAATTATTGACTACTTCCATTCAGATTATCGTATTTGAATCGGATACTGACGAGTCTAACTCCTCTCGTGAGAAGTACGCTTAAACGGACCACCCTTCCCCGGAGCTACTCTTGGGGATCTCTTTTGAGGACGCTGTTTAGGACCATTGGAATTTGAGTACATATGTGTACGCTCTGGTTATTCTAGAATAACGTATTGGTCACGGCCGGTTGTTTTGTCGTACACAAAGTCAAGCATGTTATTGGGTGCGATATAAGGTCGCCATGCTTAAATACATAGGTTATGTCCCCGAGCGAGGCTGTGTTACTGGCATAATCATCAATGTAGATCATGAATGGCAATAGTGTCTACAGAATGTCACCAAGGTGCGGTATTCAAAATAGATTTTAAATAAAATATGTTAAAATCAATTCCTTCCATGGCTCGAATTTCAAATTCAAGTAGTCATCTAGACGAGTCTAATAGTGAATTACGTCACAGTATATACAAAGAAATACCAGCAAAATGTAGAACAATTCAACTAGAACAAGGAGTACAACAAATATAAATAATGCATTTACCATTTTAAAATAAAACTGTAAAAAAATATATTCCACCAAAAGAAATAAACTACCATACCTTAATAATTACGTCAACAAACACAAAAAGCATACATCATATGAGTGAGTGAGTGAATATGGAGTTTAACGTCGCTGCGGGAATCTTTCACCCATTTGCGACGACATACATCATATATACTGACGAATAACACACCGACTCCGTGGTGCAAGCTTTAGGGCGCCTTCCACGGAGTGCGGAAGGTCGGTAGGTCAAACCTCGTTTGACCCGGCCGCATCATACCTAAAGACGTTTACAAAAATGGTAGTTGATGACCTCCTGATTGGCGCTCAGCATAAAGGGAAGTTTGCATCAACGGATGGTCCCTCAGAGTCACCTTACTGTGTCTGAGTGG
>JAUTBQ010184971.1:0-10720 GCA_032361185.1 Lepetodrilus ovalis | reverse complement strand
ATCCAACGTGACCAAGGCCAACCTATATGTTGTGTTTGGATCTCGTCTCTATCCCAGGGGATGGGGCAAGGTTCAGTTGTAAATTATTGACAATGAGGTCATTTGTATTCCGATTGGATTTGCCATGGGTCCATATATACACGATAAATACACATGGCAGACACACACGCGCGCACACACACACACACACACACACACACACACACACACACACACACACACACACACACATGTGCACACATGGATTTCCCCAAGTGATGTTGCTACATGAATATTGTTGACACTATGCCTTGATATACAATTATCGTGCTATCTATCAGTGTATTTACAAGCTTGAGGGATATTAATATAATATCAGATGTATCACATTCACAGTGACTATACTAATATGTAACATTTTAAGTGACGAGATCATCTTTACGTTCATCGCGTATGAGTGAAAGATTCCAGCAGTGATATAAAACAATAAATCATTAGCTCATCTTTGTGTAGGTCAAAAGTCATTAAGTATGTTAGTACATGGTCTATTTTTTCCCCGATTGGCTAAGATAATTTTTTATAAGCAAATTTCCAAATTTCCAAATTACACCTATATTGATCTAATGGACATTGCCATTCTGGAACTTATGTCAGTTTTATGTTCAAATTCCATCCCAATGTCCCATAATCATTTGTGTTCGCAATAAAGTTAGTAAACAAGAAAAATTGTGGAAAAAATAATCAGTCTATATTTTGAATAGAACACTGTTGTCATGTTGGCAATACTTTAAACAATAAAGTGATACCGATATTGGATTTCGTCTCAGTCAAGTTAGATTAATGCTATGCTACTTTCTGGACTGCATTACCTGATAAGTTAGATTCTGGGTTCTCTATAAGATTGTGTCTTGATCAAGCTTGTTTGTTTGTCTTCAGTTTTGTCACGTTAGTTTCTATGTTCGTCAAGTTAGTTTCTGGGTTCAAGTCGAGTTAAGTTTCTAGATTTATCATATTAATTTCTGGGTTTGTAAAGTTAGTTTCTACGTTCCTCAAGTTAGTTTCTAGGTTTTTACCAAGTTAGTGTTTGGGTCCAAGTCAAGTAAGTTTGTGGGTCCTACTTTTAGCCAAGTAAGTTTCTCGGATTTATCAAGTTAGTTTCTGGATTTATCCAGTTATTTTCGATCACTTAACCATGAGTATCGAATCGGCTTGGCAACGGTTAATACTGTACTAACATTTTGGAGCACTAGTCCTGATAATGATAACATATAATAAAAGCCTAATTATTAGGCTAATAAATCCTAAATTTCTACTGGTCCTTAGGATACCTTTAGCATTGAGCATTTTGTCTTTGGCTACAGGACTAGTGCTAGTATTAACCCCTGCGTAGTGTTGACACTGTTGGCAGGGATCGAAATTAACTTTAAAACTTACTCACCCGAATAGTGATACATGTACAAATGATAAAAGACATGAATTTCTACTAGTCCTTGGGTAGAAATGGGAAAAATGGCTCTGGCTAGCAGACTAGTTTTGATTTTGTTTGCTGGTTGGTAAGTGTTATTAATTGTTGTAACAAGTTTGAAGTGTACATGAATCATGTATACAAGTAGGAATAGTTGTCATGTCAACAGACTTTGGGCAATAACACTCTATCCTATGTGATACCCACTTGAAAATTTGACCTTCAAAATGTAAAACTGGTTTCCTTGACAAGTGTTTTGATACAAAACTAACTTTGATGTCACCAATGTTCATGATACAAATGCTGTTATATGGCATGTATAGTCACATTCTGAATTAATCCCATCAAAATCAGTGCGTCTGGATCTAATTAGTTATGGTTTGGCATGAAATGCATTGACACCATTATTTGGCAAATTATTTGAATAAATATTCATAAAAATATATATATGTAAAGTTTAATAATGCATGGAATTTAATCACTGCAAATATGCCAATCTTATCATTTGCTTAAGTGTAAATAAATTGTTGATAGTATTTTTAAGGATTGACTGTCATTTTGTTTACTTTCATCGAGGTACAGTGCCCCCTCGATATAACACGGTCCGATATAAGACGGGGTCAGACGTGGATCCCATTTTTTATGTTTGTTTGTTCCCCGTAATATCGTATAAGGCGGGTACTATAAGGCAGGGGGTATATCATGGACCCCAACTTCAGCATTATATCGAGGGGACACTGTATGAAGGTAAACACCAATGTGCAAACTGTATGTAAAAACCGATGTGCAAACTTTTGTATGAACTGCTTCACAGATTCATACATTTTGCACATTGGTTTTTACGTTCATTTAGGAGATAAACGTAAACAAAATAAATTGCATAATAAATCGGTAGAGATTACATTCATTTAATATAGTCTGAAATTACCAGACAAAAGTTTTTATTCACTTCCAAGCGCCACGTAATAATATTGTCCACTGAAATATATTACAGTATTGATTCTCCGCAACCAGTAAACTGTCAGTCCAGAAACAAATTCCGTTCATTGACGTATGAACGCATTGTTTTGGTGTCACGTGGACCAATCAGATTGTCGGATTGACAGTAGATTTATTTATATAAACCTAATAACATGGATATTGGAATATTGGAATGAAATAAGCAGCCGTATGGAGTGTGTTGCAATGAATGATAACATGTTTCAACCTATTGTGTTAATTATTTCTAAATTTTTGTTGATATTAGATGTAAACTACTAAATTAATTGTTTAATTATTATTTTTTTCATTAGAAGCGGAAAAAGAATAACTTAATGGAGAGTATTTTTAATGGATACCATTGATAGATTTTTAGCGGCAATTCTTGTTGATGAAATTAATTTGATAAAATATTGCATGATGTCAAGTTCAAATCAATTTGACAAAATATTGCACAACGTCAAATTCATATCATGTGACATTTTATCCATGTCATGACAACATCAGCTGTGGGGAAATCGATTGGCTGAATGAATGAATGAACAGCACGCTGGCTTATTCCACTACCTGTTATCAACAGGAGTTGAGTATGTGGAGCTTACTTTATAGTCCTGTATGAATGACCGGTCGGCTTGTTCATGTCAGAGTCCAAAGTCCAGTGAGTCCCAGTCTATGACCCAGAAGTAACACTGTGGTGAATCCACCACGTGCATGTCTATTTATAGTTCAGGGTTTACCACGGCAGGTCGCATATTTACCATACATATTGGCTTGGATGTTCATTAAGACGAGAGTGCATTTACCTGTGTAGATGTATTGAAAGTTTTCATGGGTACAGTGCCAGAGGCTGGTTCCATCATGTGTTTCTTCCACATTGGCTGAATATCTCGATTCCTGAAGTTTGAATTACCTGTATTTAATTAAGGTACGTGGAATCTTTTGGCACAGGTATTCCCTTTTGTTCTCGCAACTTGCTGGTTAAGCAAGATAAGTTGGGTTACCATGGTTTTGAAACTGGGTTGTTTGAAAATTGGTGTTTATTCGGGTCAACCACATGTTGTTGTATGTATAATGTAGTTCTAATATTTATGGCTACCAGATGACAATAGGAATATAGACTTTTCCTTTGTGTTTGATGTATGTACACACACACACACACACACACACACACAAGTGAAGACAAATATGTGATCCTCGGAGTCATGTCCCACTTCTTGATCAAATATTGAGCCACAGCCTTGCTATTACTACAGTAAACAATTAGTGTTTAAGTGTTTCATCATAAATGTATTGATACACTTGTTGATGTTCAAATGGTTGGTGGTGGTGTTCCAAATTGTATGTATCCATTTGCTATGCCTTCAAACATACAGTATTGGTGGTGCATTCCCCCATAAAGCTTTTGATCTATTACTAGTAAATATGTAGTATTTGTGTCATGTCAAAGAAAGAAATTAAAATATTTTTTTTTTAATGATAACAGACTCTCCCATATTGGAAATAGCTACCAGTATACATGTACGGTACCATTTGCTGGCTTTAGAACATTGTACTTGGAAGCCAAAGTCCCTAAGTTTAAATTCTGCATGGGTTGGGTAGGAGGTGTGTGGGATGGAGGCATCAATGTTTGTGGAAGTTACCTTTCTGACGCAATGTTGATAGGATGCACACTGTCTGTAGAGTGGCAATACAGATATCATCCTTTGTCAGTACCAGACGGTGCTCACAGATTGACTGCAACATTCAGCACTATGGATGTTGTGGGTTTCCTCCTGTACTAAACTGATAATAATAACAATAATAAGTGCATTTGTAGTTGCACAGTGCTCTGTTCAAAGTTTACTGTGAGGTTATAGGAAACTTCGTCGCCTATGGGTGAGATATTCCCACTGCGACGTAAAGCAATAATTCAATCAATCAATATATGAAACTGTTTTGGAAGAGCATAGTTTTGATGAGTCGTGATATTGGTGAAAGATTCTAGAAATCGACTCAGAATCCAACCTCTGTGCACAGGGTTATCAGCTTGATATACGAGTATCGCATGTGCATGATGTAGGTAACCTAGGTAATGACGATTTAACAGGAGCATCACATTCCCTTCGTGTTATTTGATCACAGTGATCAGGTAGTCATTTTCAAGCAGATGTTGTTGAAGCCGATGAGTAGAACTGTCAGCTGTAAGCACGACATGGTGATGACATGGTGATGCGGTTTACTTAATGAGATGTGTACTGATCTGTCACAGCTGGGGGTCCTGGCAGCGGATAGTCTCTGTAATTACAAAGTGTCCATGTAGCCATAAAAGCCATAAAAGCCTTCATTTGTACTCATTTGTACTCTATTCTCGTAGTCTGCCCATAATTGTGTTTCAATCTCTGCTCAACTTTATTCAAAGTGAGCAGTTTCAAATGTATTTTTTAGATGTATATAACAAATTTAAAATTTTGGCTTCGGCAAGAGTAGATGAATATTCGATGAGGTAATTTTTCTCGAGTAGGGAATATTATTTTTTTTTTGTTTCAGGATGGGTATTAATTTATTGGAGAATAAATTAATTTTTTTAAATTGTTTAAAGTATTTTGATCTTGAGAATGTCGAGAGGATTTTAGATCTGACAGGAGATGAAAAACAAAAGAAAAAAGTAATGTTGGCCTTATTAACAATGTTAATTTCATTCCCTGTCAATCATGTCATGAATGTAGCAGGTGTAGGCTTTATTAAGGGGCTGTCTAGACGGTAAGTCTGTCTCATGAGACATGCATTACATAACTGTCTCATCAGTTAAGTTGCTGTATAGATAAGCAGGTTCTAAGATTTTAAGGAAATAGAACATGTCCTATTTCCGTAAGACAAAAAGGTTCTATGCAAAATCGTGAAGTCTCTGCGAAATTCAGACTTGGCAGAATCTTAGCACCTGCCTACACGGTAAGTTGTCTTATGAAAGAGTTTTGTAACCAGTCTTATGAGGCAGACTAACAGTCTATGCCTCCCCTTTTATGTGACTGGGAGCTGTCACACCATTTCATTGACTGTCAATCTTAATATATTGAAAGTTAACTTTAACATGAAGATGAAGAGAGATGCTAGCAGGGAGGTGGTGTTTGATGTTGCTTGCATGTTCTTGATTGAAATTGTTCATGTTTAATATTCCATTGGATGCAGTGGATTGGCCAAGTCATGTACAAAAATATAGTTGCTCGATACAACATTGTTTAGTTTACAATTGTCATGTATGGGGGAAAGATACCTGCTGCAACATAAAAACAGTAACTCAGTCATTTACTTACTGTAAGATTATGTGTATTGATTGAATGCTCATACTTAGCTTACTATGTGATTAATGGTTTTGTGTTTGCATCTGCGATCATATTTTAATGTGATTGACAGCAATATTAATACATATTTACTTTTTTTTCATGATTTCGCCTTGAAACATCCATGGACAATAATTCAATGTATAGTTTTGAAAAAAAATTAAGCAGTTTTATGTGCACTGGGATTTCAAACACGACTAAATAATCAAAAAGAATAAAACAAAGCTGACCATATTTTAGTTTATAATTAATTTATGATTAATTTTATAATTAATGTTATTATTAATACTGTAATGTAATCAGTATTTTAATCAAGTTTATAATTAATGTTATTAAAAATATTGTAATTAATATTTTTATTAATTTGATAATTAATTTGATAATTTATTGTATAACATATTAATCATTTCATTGTTGCTGTTTCAGATTCAAGATTGTTGGGGAGACTGACCAGTAGCAACTGAGAGGGGCTCTTCTAGGGTGTAATAATTTGTATTGTGTGTCGTGACAATGGAAGGAGAAAGCAGTACATCAAAGGCCTACCCTGACGGTGCCTCTGCCCAGCCCATCTTCATCCAGCCCAACTCACTGGATGCCATCGCGGTGGACAGCGACTACTACGACGCGGAGGAAGACATCGACGTGGGCTTCAAGAGGAAGGAGCATGTGAAAAGATCTGAAATCGGACATCTTCTACGAGATTCCAAGGTTGGTGTTGCTCTTTTTCTTTCTGTTGCCTGAATTTGCTTCAGCAGTTTTTCGTGATCCTTAAAGGTTTGACTCCCACCACCCGCAAAATTGTCAAAACTGTCAATCGTCATCTTGCCCTCTTCCCATGACAAAAATATTAAGATTGTCATTCAAGGATGATGGGTTTTTTTCTATCTTTTTCTCTCTTACTTGTTCCACCCCTCTTTCCCTCCCTTTCTATCTCTCTAATCCTCCCTTTCTCTCTATCTAACCCTCCCTTTCTCTTTCCCCTTCCTCTCTCTCCTTCCGTCCCGCTCTCTCTTGCCTTCCTTCCCTCCCACCCCCTCTCTCTCTCTCTCTCTCTCTCTCTCTCTCTCTCTCTCTCTCTCTCTCTCTTTCTCTACATCCCTCCTACCCCCTCTCTCTATCTATCTCCCCCCCCTCTCTCTCTCTCTCTCTCTCTCTCAGAAAAAGAGACGAGGACTAATACTATGAATCTAAGACAAACACTAGAATGGATGTTTTTCAACACAAACCATGTGCTAAGTTAACATTTACAACCATAACCTTGTATGTTCAACAGGTGTCAGTGTTGTAAATGTTTTGATTAATTTGACCTTGAATACTTTCCATCGATTTCCATCAGAAAGCTTCAGTTGTTTAGCTAACCGTGCCATCACCCATCAGGTACAATCAGTTTGTCACAACCAACTTTGTTGACTTCACGGTTGTCATTGTTTACTTAAAAGTCTGTGAACTTGTTAAGAGAAATTAACTGTTTACTAAATTACCTCTAGAGATAATAATGAGCACATTTATGTTGAGCCAAATCTAGGCTCAAAGCCAAGCTCCATAGGGCTGTCTTGATTACCTCCTATCATTGGATCAGTGTGTTCTCATTTTCCTTCTCAACTCCCTGGGGAGTATACAACACAAGCTGCCGTTCAAGGATATATTCCAATTGGTGTCGTACATGTTTCTATAGAGCAGAGGAAAGAAGAACTATTTTATTTCTTGAAAATTAATTTCTAGTTATTTTTTAAAGTTGTTTTTATCCTCTTTTTGTTGTTGATTTCAATACTTTGATTGTTTTTACTAGTATTTTAATATACAGGATATTCAGATTTTGTTCTTGGTAATATTTGACATTCAACCACATACATCAAAGGACTAGGTGATGATGAAGAGTATAATGTTCTTAAATTTAGGTCATTTTGGTATATTTTTCAATATATAATATCTGACTCAAGTTTCAGACATTTTTTTAATGGAAACATTAGTCACATATCAATGGTCAAGTATATCATGTGCATATTACGTAATCACTGTAAATAATGAATAGGGACGTCAGAGATTAAATTAATATGACCTTCAAAAACATAATCTTGAAAGGTCACTGTGTCCTACTTTTTCATTTTCTGTTGAAGGTCACAATGACCTTTTTGGATGTTTAGATATCATTATATCATGGCTACATGAATGCGTGAGGATTTTATTCTTTGTGTATTTGATCTTTAGTTGGAAGAGGAATAATTTTTATTCACAGAATTGTTTTCATTCACTATTCCAGTCCATTACCATGTTTTTAGATAACTGTCAGTGATAAAACTGAGATTTATCTGAAAGATTATCCTGCAATTTGGCAACGGAATAGAACATTTACTAGATTTTTGCATCATTTTAATGGAGGAGAAAAGTATATAAAAAATTAATCATGTTAAAATGTGTTTAACCCTCTCCCTGCTGAAGGCAACCAGAGATGCCCTAAAGAGCTGTGTCTATGCCTAATCCAGCAGGGAGAGGGTTCACCCTCTACCTATTAACTCCCTAGCACATCTCTATAGGATTCCTCCATTTGCCTCATGGTAAAAAAAAATGTTTGAATGTCTACCTGCTGGATGCAATCGGAGATGCCCTGAAGACCGGTGATAGGGTTAATCCAGCTATGAGGGGATTAAATTAAAAGTGGAGATGTAATTCAAATACCGGTAGTCATCTTCTTCTTTTTATTTCCCCAACTGATTATGGTTTTGGCATCTGCCCTATCCTATCCTCTTGCACTTTTTCCCTGATTAATGTCCGACCGACCGCCAGTAGATGTCGCCAGATAGTTTTTCCGTATCACAAACTGTAATGTCTCGACTCGCAGAAGCTTCAGCCGGCAACTTGATCGTGTTGAAAAGTACACCTATATATAATGCTATCTGGCTCTATGTTGTCCAAATTCAAGAGCACTTTAGATACATTATGACTTTCGCCAGCTGAATATCTAATACGACCAAGGGTACTATATACGTCTTATTTAGCTGGAGAAAGTTATTTAAAGTTTATTAATTATATTTTTATTAATTTAAATTTTACTTTTACAACTTGTACTGTACTTGTGCTGCTGCTGCTTTTGCTGCTACTACTACTACTACTACTTACTACTACTACTACTACTACTACTACTACATGTACTACTACATGTACTACTACATGTACTACTACTATTACTACTACTACTATAAATATAATAATTCCCCAATATTATTATTTATATTTTATTTAATAATAATCATGCTAGGGTATTACTCTAATAATAATAGTCACCATCATGAAAATAGCAATAACAGAAACATGATTTTTAGGTTAGAAAAGTATAAATCCACCCAAAAACGTCCAATGTAAAAGTGACTAAAACGTCCAATTTTTAATATGACTACTATTAGTAACTATATTTTTATGGAGGTTTCGTATCATTTAAATCTCCAGATAGAGCCCAATGTTTTATATGTTAAACAAAAAATTGTGCGTTACGGTATTGCACATAATATGACGCAAGAGCTGATAGAGGCTCACTTTGGGTGGCGGACGGAACACTGGGCTTTCATAGTAGCAATTGTTTTTCCTTTGTGAGTGTTATGTAGCCATTCTAATTACATGTACTAGGGATCACTGGTGACCCCTGGGGCTCTAGAGGGTTATGATATAAATGTTCTGTTTTAAAATTAAGAAGATTAAGCGTTGTTAAAAGATGCAAAAAGGTTGAACAATTTATCTTGATACGACTCGTGAAGCATACTAATTTATGTTTGTGAAAATCAGTGTTCTAAATCACAGCCATCCCATCTGCCTGCAAACTGGTGGGGGGTTTTTTCGCACAGAAAATTCTGCATTCAGATATGTTAATTTTCTAGCACTGTTAAAATGGAGACAATAGCATTGTAAAATTGGGGCTCAAAGACGATCTCATTAGGAAATGATGGCTCTTCAAATCATCAATATTTAACTTGTAAAAGTTGCGATTAGAACGAATAAAAAAAGTATCCTCCTCCCTATCGTGCTGATAAAATCTCGCTTAAATTTGTAAACTTGGGCGGCGATGCTTGGAATACTGATCAACCTACTGTGTTGTCTATTTATTAGATTACTGACTAGTACTTGAGCATGTTAAATGTCACCGTGCGTTAACTTAAGCATGTTGAAAGTCATCGTGCGTCAACGTTCATTAATCATGCTAATGCAGATGCAATGTTTTACGTTGTTTGCCGGCCGGTGCAGCATCGCGTGGTTATAAAGTTACATCAAACAGCATTGCAACCTTGAATAGTCTGTAAATAATTTAGCAGATGATGAAACGTGTTCTTTCCTGTGGGGATTGCTGTGCGCTGAAGCTGAACTAGAATCATGTTGGACATTTTTTATATTTGTTTTTTTATTTTTATTACTTTTGTTTTATGTACTGTCCTAGCATCTGAAATAAAAAACTTTTTACACAAAAAAAAAGAAAACAAAAAAACAATGGTGTGTTTTTTTGTTTTCTTTTTTTTTGTGTGTGTAAAAAGTTGTTTTTATTATATATATTTTTTTGTATGTCCTTTCTAGAACTAGAATCATGCCAGGGAATATTTATCTTTCGTTTGATTTTTTGTTTTTTGTCTTGTTGGTCATTGCTACTGAATTATAGTGCAAGTTCAGTTTTATCTATTGTTGTTTACAGCTACTCTTGTTTACAGTCAGATGTCATTGTACAACATTTTTTTGATAGGAACTTTTCATGGTACATGATAGTTGATGAGAAAAAAAGTGACCGACATGAAACTGTATCGCCCGTGAACACTCGAAATAACAAATTTGTTACTATTCAGCTCTCTAGGTAATGCAATACGTCTGACTTAGTTATTTCCATTATAGTCTCGTCAAAGTGAAACCATATTTATTATATACTTAGTAGTGAAAGACTGAGATTTCTCACTCTGAGAAAAGTGATATCGTCACTGCAGTGATGAGAACAGTGTTATTGTCACTG
>JAUTBQ010184960.1:0-10722 GCA_032361185.1 Lepetodrilus ovalis | reverse complement strand
TCGTATTTTCTAATAATTCGTACAGCCGCAAATTTAATTATTTTCTCCTGATCGTATTAATAGAGAATATACGGTACTGCATTTTGACACATGATAGTACTGCATAGCGCTGCTGACAGACACTGACACTACTTTCAGACGGCTCCTGCAGGCAGAGTCTATCGACGTCAGCTACTTCGCGGCGGGTATCGTGGCGCACCTGGCGAGCGACGGGGCGGAGACCTGGGTCCTGGCCAGCATACCACGCGAACACATCCTGGAGGACCTGGTGAGCTAGCACCGACCTGATGGGTCGTACAGTAGGCTGGGCCTAAATCTGGGCCTACCCCATGCTTGTACTGTAGCAACAAACTTGAAGTAAATCTTGATATTTATCATGGTTTTCATCCTGGTATGTCATTAATGGCTTGGAAGTAGGTGGGTGAAGGGGGTCGGGGGTTAGATGGCGAAAATTGACCCAATAATGGATACTGACTACAATAAGAAATGCTTTCCACAGATTAAGTGGCATAATGCATCACAATGTACTATGTAGCAGTTAGGTAGTATACCTTGTGTTACACATAATGGTATTTCCAGGAATCTGTAATTTCGTTTAATATTTTAATTCACAATTTTTATTAAATATTGTGCAGTATTTTCACTTATGTGTTTCTTCCAGGCTGGTGTTGTGAAAAAATGGCCACAGCCTTCAAGCGAGATGGTAGCATACAGGTTAGTAATATATCATTACAATATTTAATTTAAGAAAAATTGATTGGTCTGTCAGTACCAGCCACATCCTCGCACCCCAGAGGCACCTGTTACGTTAACACTGCACGGTACCCCTGGCTCGCATCTAGGGGGAAAACCCGCGCATACAGTCTACAGGAGCTATAAATAGAACAATGATAACATCTGTTTCATTGGATAGATCTTTACTACGTTTTCAATGGGAAAATTTTCTCATTGGTTGGCGTTTTGCGCAAGTTTTACCCTAGATGGGAGCCAAGGGTACTGTGCAGTGTTAACGTGAGATGATATACCAGCCGGTGCTCGCAGGTTTACTGCAACATCCAGCGATACGGATGTTGCCGGTTTCAAGCTGTGATATAATCTTGAAAGCGGCTCTAAACCCTTTCTTTTCGCAAATGGGTGAAAGATTCCTGCAGCGACGTTGAACTCCATATTCACTCACGCTAAACTTCTACAATTTCTTTTTATTTGGATTTATTTTTTATTAATTAAAGATAAAAATAAGTAATGAAAGATTATTTAAAAAAACACACGTTATGATGGCAATGAACGGTAATGCCTAAGTCATACATCAGTCAGTAGATAGTAACGTAGTTATTGTATGTGTTTGTGCAGATCCTTCATTCAGTAGATAGTAACGTGGTTATTGTATGTGTTTGTGCAGATCCTTCAATCCATTCTTCCCACTATTGGACTGTCACGACGCTCCCTCGGTGCAGCTCTGGGCGGTGTGGGCCATCAACCACGTCTGTACTAAGAATGGTGACGATTTACTTCTATGCCTCATCATTTATTATTATTATTATTTATTTGTTAATATTATTATTATTATTATATATTTTTTTTATTTTTTTTTATTATTGTTAATGTTATTATTATCAATAATAATGCATTTATAAATAATAGGTCCTGTAATACAGTGCCCCCTCGATATAACAATGTCCGATGCACAGCGGATTCAGATACAACACAGGGTCAGACGTGGATCCCATTTTTATTTTCGTTACTTCCCTGTAATATCATATTAGGGGGTTACTGTAACACTGGGAGGTATGTCATGGACCCCAACTTCAGCGTTATATTGAGGGGACACTGTACTTGTATCCCTACAATTGCATTGTGAATCTTGTCCTAGAAATTGCAGGTTTTCAAGTTAAGGCACACATGGACTAAAATGCTGTAATATTATGTTCTCAGGAAAGCGGTATTGCTCGCTGTTGAAAGAGGAGGGAGGGGCCGAGAAGATTCATCAGCTGGTATCGGATAGTGCGGATGCCGATGTGGTCGACATATCTCGAACCATTCTCAACCTGTTAAAGGAACATGTCAACAGTGCAGATTCTGAAAGAACAGCTTGATACAGTAGTCAACGGAAAAGGCTTCTGTTAAAATCTGGAAAATATGACTTTAACGACAGACATGCATATTGATATTTGCTACTTTTCAAGGAAAATTGATGATGACGTCATTTCTCAATAATTTTTCAGTACATCTTGTTCTTTGCAAAATCTCTTTTAAATGTCAATATTTCCAATTGCATTCATCGGTGATTACGTTAATGAGAGTTATCTCCCCATGTACTATTGAGAACATTTTTTTCACTTTGGGAGTGTTCCTTTCATTCTCCAGAAGATCCAGAAGACCCAGAACATGGAATACGTGAGATCAATGTCCAGGATTTGCCCAATATCTCCCGTGGAGAGAGGTGGTGCAGGCAGGAGAATTGCGTCATACAAAATGGCTGCCTCGGTTGCAACTATGGACCTCTTTATGAGTTTCATAGCCTAAGAATGTGCGATAGGTATCCTTATGATTATTGTACAATCGTTATTTTTGCTATATTGGCTAAACCAAACCGGCAGACTAACAAAAGTGGTATTGTTATTTTTGTTCATTCCGTATAGTATAAACAAGAGAGGATCTACCAAATATGAGCATTGTATGTGACATCACAAATTCTCCCTCACTTTTTCGTTCCATTCACTGTACCAGAGAATCCTAAACATTCACAAATCCTGGAGAACGAAAGGAACACCTCCTTTCTGTTGAAATGTTCAAATTTGAAAATAAAGATTGAGTTAAATATATGACTAATCACTCAAATATTGATGAAGTGATTCCTCATTACATGAAATAGTTGCACATTGTTTTATAATTGTTTTCTGTTGTACTACCGGTAATGATATATTGCGCACACAGAAGTCCAAGATAGAGATGATCTGAGTAATTTCCCAGCAGATATGTTATGACATGTGTAAATGTATTTATTGTTGAAGAACCCCAAAAGCCGATGAATGTTGAACACACTTCAATGTACAGACTACATGTGTAATATTTGGGTATACTTAATGTAACCATTGCTGGAAAACATAAAAATCGCAAATGTTTGTTTGAGTGTCAATACATTAATGCACTGTACCAAGTTACCAACTTTCAAGCTAATTTATATATGTGTAAATATCTGTAAATGTATGTACAATTTAGTTGTGAAATTTATCAGCTTGAGTTTATATTGCTGAATAATGTTTGTTAATGCTTTATGAGCATGATGAATAATGTGCTTTGTGATCAGTATTGTACCAACTATAGTTGAACAAGACAATGTTGGTACGGTATGTGGATAGGTTTAATATGTTATGACTATTTTAATGTTGCTGCTTTTTTGTTCATGTTTGAATCATTGTTGAGTTAATTTAGTACTGGCCGTCACAGAAACGACGTATATATTTAATTTTTGAAAGTGGAGGTAGAATATTAGGTGATGGAGACATCCGTGCTTGGAAAGTTTAGACATTTATGCACCCCTACTACAAACATACCTAGCCAAACATTTTTTTTTTATCTGCTTTGCATCTGTACTTTCATCTCTATTAAATATATTACATTTAGTATCAATAGATTTGACCTTACAAATAATAGCAACCATATATAAGCACATGCTGACAGTTGTGTAAAGTTACATAGATTTAGGTCTCCTCTTTGTGTTAGTACTGACCACAATCATTTTGCTTATTATCCAGCTGTTACCCTCAACCCCTCGCTACCAATCCCCCTACCCACCTCGCTACCCATCTCCCTACCCACCTCAGTATTCTAACCCCTCGCTACCCTCCTACCCATCCCCCTACCCACCTCGCTACCCTCCTACTAGGGCTGAAACAGGTACCCGGGTACTCGAGTACGGGTCGGGTACATGTACTACTCGAGTAGTAAAATGATACTCGAGTACTCAAAAGTGATCTAGGCCAATCAACCGTGATATATGCCTTTAACCCTCTCCATGCTGCAGGCAACCAGAGATGCCCTAAACAGCAGTGTATATGCATAATCTAGCAGGGAGAGGGTTAAGGGCGGTACACCTCGACTATGAGGAACCATCTGATGTTGAAACATGGCAACACAATGATGACATCTGAATCAACGACATCCGAATCATCAATGAAAATTCCGACAACAATTAATTGCAGGCGAGTACTCGAGTACTCATCGAGTAATTCAACATGGTTACTTGAGTACCAAATTTCTTATACGTTTCAGTCCTACCTCCTACCCATCTCAGTATTCTCATCCTGGTGTAGTCAGTGGCAAACATGTTGGAGGTAAATATTTTCAATTTAAATTTTTTTTTTTAGAAGAAGCAAATCTTTACCCAAATTCATTACCCTCAACAAAGATATAGATATAGATGTGAAGTCGTGTTTGGATATGTAAGGTATAAATGGCAATGCCCCTGTGGGTCATTATCAAAACTCTCCAGGCTTAGTGTTGTTGATTTAACAGATATATTTATCAAAATCACTGTAAGTGTACATGATACCCAATGCTATCCTTTACTCATTTATACAACATGCTGAAATATGCTTATTTTTTGTATGTATTTCAATGGTAATTGTAAGAAATGGATATTGTTTTCTGTTGGTTTTTATTTCTAAAAACAAAAGGAGGATGTTGTTTCAGTTTTGTTTTTTAACCTTTTTTTTTCTGTTAGAGGCAATTTGAGATGCCCTATAGAGAAGTGATTATTATCAGTGCCTATAAGGAGAGTCACAAGCCACTTATTTTTTTATTGATTCTTAGTTTATGTTCAATTTGTGAAATTGTAATTTTTGGTATGTCATGTACATGTGAAACTTTTCTATTGGCTATGTATTAAAATTATGACAACTGTGAACAATCATATTGTCCGACAACTAACGGTTGCTCCACTTAAAGATAAATTTTTAACCAATACAGATTTCCTACTACTGTACAAGTACTGTATATTCTTTAACGCGATGAATGATTGATCCGATTCCATTATCAAAGAGTAACATCCATTGGCTTATGTCATAATTTTTGCGATTGACCACATTAAATGCTAAAATGGTTCTATTTTAAAACTATTTGCGCAAGTTTCCCAACTAGATGTGTGCCAGGGGTATGACAAAGTGTGTCCTTAACGGAATAAGTACAGTTGTACGAGGATGGGTCTAATTGTGCTAAACTGGTTCCTAATAATTTCTGTTCTTCACATGAGTGCACATTATTAGACAGGAGACGGTAGCTAGTACGACACTAGATTGGTTATACTGTACCCTGTGTCTCCCACCTCATCGAAGGTCACAATATTAATATCTCTGTATCTTCGTCTTCAAAATCACTATAAAAATCTTCGATCAGCCCCTGTAATCCCTGCTGTTGGTGAAAGATACTATAAACCCCATTACAAAAATAAAATAAAATAAAAAATACATCCCTGCAGAAATATTCCAGGTTAGTTCTCTACAAGGCATCTCTGTTGTTAACTTTATTAGATATTGACATTCTTCCTTAGAAACTTGTTTTCTCCATGTGACAACAGATTGTTTTGATTTGTTAATGATATATAAATCCATGTAACTTTGGATTATTGTATACTAACTATTAAAATAGGACACACCATTTTACCCATTCATTTATATGGAACTATCGCGCCAGGCTTCTTATTTACTTTTTTTTTTAGCTTAGGGCTAAATGCATCAAAGTAGTATTCATAAATTAAATATTACAAAAACATGTATTCTGTTGGTCAAACCTTGTTGCAATTTGACTTGTGAGTCAGTATCATTTGCGAGTGCAATGAAGAAAAGTTTCAATATATGCGACAACTTGGGGAGGTTTTGTTGTTTCATGATTGTTCTACATTGTTTTGTATGTATAAAAGTACTAGTATTTTGTGAAACCAGTGATAAGTAATAATTAGCATCTGGTATGCTGTAAACGTTATCCATGTTGTCACGGTTTAGATTGGTTCAGTGGGCAGGGACGTGGGTAGGCGGCAACTGAGTGATGATACAGGTCTAAGATTGGAGATGTGGGAATACTGTGGTTAATGAGGAGAGCTATGGCTAATGGGGATGTGGCTACTTTATGGCTAATTAGCAGAGATATGGCTACATTATGGGAATACTGTCGGGTGAGGATGTGGCTACATTATGGCTAATTAGCAGAGATATGGGTACACTTTAGTTATATACAAACCTCTCCAGATTCTCCTTAGCTTCTCTCAAGTTTGGATAAGGCATAGCAAGAGGAATAAAATGTTATGTACAAGATATTTGTTTTTTGGTCTTCTTTGAAAATGAACAGTTCTGGTGTCCGAGATTAACTTCTCACAATGAGGCCCTCATGGGTGATACACATGGACCCCTTTGATGCAATACCGACAGACACTGAAGCATCAAGGATAATAGTTTAACGTGCACCTGGATCATCATAAACTAAAATCATTAGCAATGAGATACCAGTGACTGAATTAACACCACGAAACCCTTGAAAGTGTCCATTCAGAACGGAGCCTCCCTGAAGTGTATATCCAGCTTTGCCATGTGTCAGGTATGCAAACAGACAATAGGGATATATCTTGCTAAGACATGTTTGTTTGATATTTTCAGCATGTGATATCAAATCGCACCCAAGCATAGTTGTATTCTGACTGGTACTGTCACTAACTGGCAGATTAACAGCATGTGAAGTTAATTGTTGATTAGCATTGCTGAAATATTTGTATCCATAATACAATAGAATTAAAAATTTACAATTAATTTACAGCTAGTTAATGACAGCAATCGTACAAACTAAATTCAGTGCGCCCTCGATATGACACGGTCCGATGCACAGCGGATTCGGATATAACGCGGGGTCAGACATGGATCCCATTTTTATTTTCATTATTTCCCTGTAATATATAAGGCGGGTACTATACTGACACCCATAGAAAATGCAACACCGATTTGTTCAATTTTTAGCGGATGTCAAGATCAATCACATACACCAGCAATTACGATGTGATGCTATGATGTAACTAAGCAATTCAATGCAAAATTCTGAGGTTGTTTCCCATAAGTCACACCACAATTGACACCGATCATGAAAACACATTAAGTGTGGTAAATCGTGTGAATACAACATTGCACGCTTGCAGTGTTATGCATGTGCATTCCTTACAACCGGCCTGACATCCTATTCAACGATCTTAACGTGTGCGCAGAAATTTCGCGATGCCACGATTGTTCAACAGAGAAAGAGAGAGGGCATTAGGAATGCTAGTGCGTGGTTGATCGCAATGAGAGGTTGCCAGAGAGTTCAATGTGGTACCACCAACCATTAACAGGTTGCATCAGCGTCAGCAGCAAACAGGAAGTGTTCGTGATCGACCACGTCCAGATCCACTTCCGGTTACGACGCCACATCAGGACCGAAACATCATCCAAACTCTCAACCGTAACCGATTCCTACCCGCATCAACAACTGCGGCAAAGTTGTGGGTCGTCACGGCAGACCAATATCTGCGTTGACAGTGATACGACGATTGCGAACGGCTGGGATGACGCGAGGTGGACCCAACCGGTATTGATGGTGCATCCCCATTTGATGTCCGCAGCCGGGACCCGGTTGCACCACTGTGTGTTTGTCATGTTGATTGTAAACATGAATGGTTGAATACTGCGTCTGCATTAACCTAGTGTTGGATTTCATATCAAGTATACACCCTATCAACTTTAACGTCGGTGTTGCGTTTTCAATGGGTGTCAGTATATGTATGCTAAGTGAATGTACTTTGTAGTTGTAGCTAAGAACTAGTCAAAAACGGGCATAAATATCTGTGATTGTATGCTTTTAACTGTAACATATATATGTATATACTAGATATACATGCACACAAATAGTAAAGTATTTTTCCTATTGTGGCTTGTATAGTGCTCTACCGTTTTGGACAGCTAGTATAAATAGGTACCGTTACACATTAATTATGTTACAAGTGAACGTTTCACGCTTTGTGCGTTCATCAGGTAACATACTTGAGGTGTAACATATATTATATCAACGTCCTTT
This sequence comes from Lepetodrilus ovalis, assembly GCA_032361185.1. NCBI lineage: Eukaryota > Metazoa > Mollusca > Gastropoda > Lepetellida > Lepetodrilidae > Lepetodrilus > Lepetodrilus ovalis. The sequence goes on along the minus strand of JAUTBQ010184960.1, from coordinate 2,634 downwards.
ATGTTGACATGTATATTGAATAATATACATGGGAATGTAAGTAATCTATTATGCAAACACTTATGGAAGCATCCATACATTTGGTAATTAGTATGTTAGACATTCTGCGTAATATTATCATCTCTAAAAAGGCACACAGTCACGGTTTATTGACGTATTTCCTGATCAGATGTATTTTTACCTGAAGGTGCGTAGATTTTGATTTCTCTACACAAGTATATTGAGATTCTAGCTATGTTCCCGTATATCCCACTGTTTTTCAATATTTCCATAGTTATCTTTAGTCGCGAGACAACAAATACAAATACTTTTATCACGTCGCTCATAGTCAGTGATGTGACGACATACGTGCGGTGGGCTTTGCCCGTTTTATAATTAGGCGTGACTGTTTTCTATCAAGATGGCGGATGAATCATCGCCGTCAACTAACGCTTACATCATTTGAGTTGTGCTTGTAGCAACAATACTAAGGCTAAAAAAGCAGTAAATACTTTATCATACTATTTTTTTTATTAACGTCTCACTTGCATAATAAATAATACATTCAAATAATAGCGCATAGACAATACATTCTTTAAGAATTATCAGAGAAAGTATAAACTACGTACACAGTTAACCTAAACGCATACAACATATTTGTGTTGCCCCAATTGACCAACTATGACTTATGCATGCTAAGTATATTAAATTAGCGTACGTATCATTGCGTTTTTTCCATTTACAAGCATGATAATATGTTTATAAGCAATACATCATACATATCACTATGTCTTTGACATATAAAACATTCCGCCATTGGCATTGTAAAATGTCACGATCCAATGGGCACGCAGTAAAAATAACAGTATTGACGTTGTTGATTCCATCGTTGTCAAGTCAATACTGACTTCAGTCTGTTGACTTGCATTGATGTGTGTTATTTCTCACTGTATATATGGCATTCTGAAAAATAGTAATACTCGAGGTTAGAATGCAAATTTACAATATGATCAAGAACTGAAAAGGAATAGCAATGCAAAGTGTACTCACAAACCTTTTTTACTTAATCAGCATGAATACAAACAAACCAGTTCAATGCGAATCGAAAAGTCAAACCGGATGACAAAGTGGTCTGAGTAAACTGGTTTGAAAGTGGTTTGAAATGCCTGTATTGTGAACATTTAAGTCGGATTAATTCATTGAAGTCGGTTTAAGGCCGTTTCAAACTGGTTTAAGACGTGAGTGTGAACATTGCTACAAACTCGGAATTGTGTACTTCAACGTAGCAATGTCACTACTCGACCATAAACATAGCCTACACGAAAGGGTGCCCTATTCACATACCCGGGTGTCTCTTCTTGACGCAAACGATAGTTGTGTTGATGATGATGATTAGGACAACGGCAAGAAGCACCATAAGAGCAATAAACCAGATTTCTCCCAGCACGTCGTAGTCGCCGTATATCTCGTCACCTGCAATATTAGTTACGTACATCGGCTCAAGTTACGTACATCAACTCAAGGTATATTATATTTATTGTTTCTATTTGCATGTTAAAGGCTAGAGTCTACTACCACGGCTGTTTGACTTATATAACTGACAAACGAATTTATATCTGAGACTGTCCACCCAAAAGTTGTTATCTACTGATGTACGTATTCCCCAACACTTGATAGTTATTATAAATTTCATATTTTATATGAATTAGTGACACGGACTATTAATTATCTTGTCTATGAAGCATCGGGTGATTTGTGAAGGAATTCTAAGAAATCAAGTTCTACTACCTTGAATTCCACGAAAGCGTATTCTAGGTATGCCCTTTGGTATGCAAATCATGAGGAAATCATTATCGTGGGGCGTGCAGTGTTATCCATACAGCGATGGAAATGTTTTTGGAAGTGAAAACATGATTTTAGGTTTTTCGTGTGAATGTACTTTGCAGTTGTGGCTAAGAACTAGTCCAAAACAGCCATAAATATCTGTTATATTATCCCTTTAAGTTGGTCACGTTAAGGCGTTTAACACAGACACATACTCCGTCATCAGAGGTTGACATTTTGTACCACAGCTAACAATGTTAGACTGTCCTTCCTGCTCAAGGATCGTAACCAAATCCCATCAGGGTCCTGGCAGGACATATGACGTGTTTCGCTGTGTATACATGTCCATGATGCTTTATTTATTCCATCCGATATTAAATAATATCAATATCACAGCAAAGAAAAGTTGGGTGTCATGTTCTAGGATCCTAACAAAATACCACGCGGATCTTATCAGGACACCTGCGGTGAGAGTCCTTCGAGAATCCTGATGAGATCTTGTTAGGGTCCTGGAACAGGACAACGTATTGTGCTGTGTATTATTCAGATAGTGGTACACTATTTGTATATATAAATATATGTCAAACCTTCGATAGCGACCATGGTGGATGAAACTACTGTGGTGGAAATGCTTGTAGTTCGAATAGTTATCACTGCAATAAATAAACAGAAAAAAACGCACAGTTTATATAAGTGTGCATGTCCTTCTCCTCCAATGTGTTGGCATGCGATTCATTGACTAAATTTGTTTCACGTGAGTGAGTGAGTGAGTGAATATGGAGTTTAACGTCGCTGCGGGAATCTTTCACCCATTTGCGACGATTAAAGTAT
>JAUTBQ010184949.1:0-10723 GCA_032361185.1 Lepetodrilus ovalis | reverse complement strand
CGCCCAAAGGGAGGGCTTTAAAAAAGCAATCTTGCACGAGATATTTTCTCATCTTAGCTACGGCTAGGATTTCAAAATCTCTCGCACAATATTACATTTTTAAAGCCCTCTGAAAATATTGGTAATTATTCAGAGGGTTCAATTATCATAGAACAAAGGATTTTAAATGTTAAAATTTATTGTATTAAATCTGTTATTGATTAATACTTTATTGGCTTCAAATTATATAGAACCAATATCTTTTAGTAAGAAAATATCAGGCTTAAAAACAAAGAAAGTTACCAAAAACTACTATATGCCAGTGATAACTTGGGCTGATTCAATCATTGCAGTAGACAATAAAGATCTATTTCCATCAGGAATAAAGCTTGTTGATGACCCAGTTAAGCAAGTTAAAGAGCTCATATCAGGAAAGACACCATTTATAAGACAAACTCTAGGTTCTGCCATTATGATAAATTCATCGCTAAAAAGTGCTGGAATCAAGATTGTTGCATTTCACTCAGTTTCTGATTCTCTTGGTGGTGATGTTATAGTCGCAAAAAATAGAATTAAAAATCTAAATACATTGAAAAAGATGATTAAAAGTGGGCAAAAACCAGTTATCTCTATACAATGGGGTGGACCACATATGGGTTGGTTGATACAGATGTTAGAATCTATTGGAGCAGATATAAATGATGTCAAGATTAGATATTCTAAAAATCTTTTTGGAGATAATTCACCAGAATCTGCTATAGCAGAAGATAGTGATATAGATATTGCATTTGTCATATCACTTAGTGCTGCAAATCTGACAACAGGTGAGCATAAAATACCAAACCTACACACTTTAACAACTACAAAAGTAAATACTGAAGCGATAAAAGATCTAATCTTTGTAAGAGATGATTGGGCAAAGAAAAATCCTTTGAAATTAAAAAAGATAAGAGAGGCATATTTTAAATCTCTAAATAAGATCAAAGATCAAGATTTAGTAAAAAGAAGTGCAAAATTGTTATTTGGTAAAGGAGAACAAGGTATCAATGACCTTATAGCGATGAGGGATGAAACACAGTTTCATGACAAAAGACGTTCAAACAATTTTTTATATAACAATGCTAATCTTATAAACTATGATAGAAAATCTATGCAAATATTATCAGCCTATATAAAAGCTGGCTACATTGCTAAAAACTCCTCAAATATAAAAAAGTATGATTGGAAAGAGAGTGTCTCAAAAACAAATGTTATCACAAATCTTACAACAAAAGATGAAGCAATAGTTGCAAAAAAAGTTCAAAGGCTTGATGATAAGGGGCAAGGACAAGAGATATTTAAAGAGTATATATTTTTTAAAAAACCAAATCAAAGTATATTTAAAGAGTCTGAATATAGTGATTACTTTGACCAAGTTATAAAATTATCAGCAGTATATGGTGGTGCTGTTATAAAAATAGTTGGAAATGTAGATCCTCAACTATTAAGAGCATGGAATAAAGCTATAGAGTTTAAAAAAAGAGGTGATAAAAATAAGTTGCTTAAAGTAGAGAGATATTTCAAAGAGCAAACTGGTTCAAAAATAAATTTGCTAGAAATGAGTATCCAAAAGATAACAACAGAAAGAAACAACATACAAAGTGCTGCTCAAAGAAATTCAAAACAGAGAGCAAATGCTGTAAAACAAGTGATAATAGACTATGCAAATAAGAAAAATCTAAACTTAAATGCTGCAAGGCTGGTTGTGATTGGAGATGGTGCAGATAGCCCAATATATTCAAAACCAAGAAATAAAAAAGAGTTTATGGCAAATATGAGAGCTGATATAGTTATCACAAATTACAATTCAGAGATATCAGAATTTAATAAAGCTCAAGATTTTTAAAAGGGAAAAGATGAAACATATTTTATGGCTAATTTTTATAACTACGGTAGCATTAAATGCTAAAGCATCAAATGATCCTCTTTTAAATAGAAATATTATGATTGTTTTTGATGATAGTGGTTCTATGAAAGTGGGTTTCAATAAATCAAGAATAAGTAGAGCAAAACTTGCTACAACTGCTGTTATAAAAAACTTATCTGATGACTATAATCTTGGTATATATGCATTAAATAGAGGCTTGATATTTAAACTACAACATTTAGATAAAATAAATAAATCTATCATGATAGATAAAATAAATCACCTATATGCAGATGGTGGGACAAATATCACAAAAGCACTTAAAAAATCACGAGAATCACTCCTTGCACAAAAAAAGATTCAAGCAGGATATGGCTCTTATATGATTATTATAGTAACTGATGGAGTGGCAGATAATAACAATAATATGTTAAAAGAGGTAGATAAAAGTATAGAAAAACAGATAGAAATAAAAACAATTGGATTAGATATAAAAGTTCATAAACTCATGAGTGTAACACAATTTACAAATGCATCATCAACAAAACAACTGATAACGGCTATAAATAGAGCTGTTAATTCTGAAATAGAGATAAATTCTCACTTTAAACCACAGGACTTTTAAAACAAGATGAACAGTAATAAAAAGAGAGCATTGATAGGTTTTGCAGGTTTTATCTTACTACTCATTGCGATTGCGATTGCAATATGGAAATATACAGGCATCTCAGATAGTGTAAATGAACTAATAAGAGATATAAAAACAAAAAAACTTACGACACACAGTAGTAGCCGACATATAAATGTAGGATATGATAGCTACTTAGGATACTCCATAATATCTTCAAAAAAATTTAAAAGAGAGTTAGAATCAAAAGATATAGAGGTTATTTTAATAGATGATAATGCTAATTACCCCAAAAGATTTGCAAAACTAATAAAGGGTGATTTAGATCTTGCTATTATGCCAATTCATGACTATTTAGAACAACTAAATTTGGCACAGACAAAGCAAAAAGATATGCCTCTTATCGTAGCGGCCATATCAGAATCAAGAGGCTCTGATGCCGTTGTATCAAATCCAAAAAAATTTCCAAACATAGATAAACTTAAAAATATAAAACAGTTAAAAGCCGCCTATACTAGTCCATTTATGTTAAAATCTATGGCTATTGATACTCATATACCAATGCTATTAAAAAGCAGAAATGTTCAAGCCAATTCTGATATAAAAGAGACATATAATGGTCTGATTTCTGGTAAATATGATATCGCTGGATTATGGGAACCATATATAACAAAAGCCAAAGAGAAAGGCTTTATAGTGCTAATGGGTTCAAATGAATTAAAATTGGGAAAAATAGTAGATGTTATAGTAGCAAATAGATCATACGTCGCAAATAACTAGGATGATTTATACTCATTTTTAAAAAATTACTATAAAACCGTTGATTTTTTCAAAACACATGATAGTGATCTTACAAAAGATATAGAGATAAAACAGGCTGGAGAATTGAGCAAAATGGATATCATATCTTCTCTTAAAACCATTAAATTTTATAATTTATCTGATAACATATATAATCTATTTCATATCAATTCAACTTCAAATGAGAAGATTATTGATTATATAGATGCCATAACAGTTAAGTTAAAAAAAATGGATATACTTACCAATAATCCCTCTCCAAATAATGACTCTAAAAATATCATATACAATAAAATCTTAAGAAAGATCTATAACTCCTACGAACCAGATAGCATACCCATACCACAAAAAGAAGAAAAAAAGTACAAGCTTTTATCAGAAAAGATATGGAATAAGCTGATAAAAGATCCGAAATTTACAAGAGATGACTTAACAATTACATTTTTAAGAGATGGACAACTCAATAACTTGGCAAAAAAAACACTAGATAATTTTGCACAAAATAGCATAAATAACTTTGATTACTATATAGCAATAGTTGGAAAGAGTGCAAAGGTAAATGGTCTATCTCAAGAAGAGCTACAAAAAAGAACACAGAAAAAAGCACAAAAGGTTTATGATTATCTTACAAAATATTGGTCTATAGATAAAAATAGGATAAAGTCCATGGGTGCAGGTTCTAAAGGTATAAAAAAGAAAAAAGATTCTGAAAATTATTATGAATATCTTAATAAAAACAATAGAGTTGAATTATTATTTATAGATTATTAGGATGATATTATGCAAATAAAAGAGACAAATAGAGAATACACAAAAAAATATATTTGGCATAAATTTAAATATAGCTCACTAACGATTGCAGGGTTAGTAGTTCCATCTATCTCATCTATCTCCATGATGATTGCGGACTTACCCGTAAATCTACAATTAATCAACATCCTTTCTCTTGTAGCTATGGTAGGTGGATCTTACTGGTGGCATTGGTTTTATGATGTTGAAGCGTTGGCAAAAAGTGGATCTTTAGAGTATCTAAAAAGTATAGAAGAGAAAAAAACAACAGATATTTACCAAAGATATAAGGATCTTGAGATAACACTAAAAGATTCACAAAAACATCATAATTTACATCAAAAATTAATGATAAAATTTGATGATTTCAATAAGACACTAGAAGAACAAAAGATCATAGACTTAAAAGTAAAAAAACGATTTAAGAAAAAATCAGTACAAGCATTTTCAAAAGCTATAGAGATATCAACTGAGATATCCGATATCTTAGTTGTCCAAAGAAATATAGACATAAACGAGATAGAAAAAATGTCCGAAAAAAGTCCGAAACAAAAAGAGATTTTCAACCAAATTAAAAACTCATATAATGAAAATAGTAAAAAACTACAAAATCTAACTTCTGCCTTGGAAACTATAATCCATTCATATACCTTGGCTATCTCAAATACTGCATTAATAACATCAAAAACAAGTTCACATAGCAAGATTGAGAGTGCCCTAGAACTACAAAATGCGATAGATGTAGCAAAAAAAGTGCAAAGTAAGATTGCAAGTATTTCAGAAAATGTGACAGATGTCGATAGTAGTTACACACAAATATCAATATAAGGATAGTTAATGGGAGATTTATTTAAGGCAATAGGAAATATTTTTATGGCCATTATTACTCTAGGACAATATAAAGCAAATAGAGTTGCAGATAATGTATACACAGGAAGTGAAGATGGAGTTCGTGCTGGATATGCAAATTTGAGAGATCAATATATAGATCAGTTTAATCAGATAGTTAGTGGAGTATCAGGTACTGAAACGATAAAAACAGAACTTGAACTTAGAGTTGAAAAACTTGATAAAGAGGAGAGTGAACTCAAGAGTGTTGTGGAGGGCATCCTTCGTGCCATTGAAGAGGATCCGGAAAATGAACAAGCTGTATTGGATTTTTCACTAAATGATAAAAGACAAGCAGAGATCGATATAGAACAAGACGAATTAGCTACAAAGATAGAAAATATAACTAAAACATTAGAAGATAAGCAGATAGTACTAAATAAAATAAAAACCGATATACAAAACTTAAAAAGAGAAGAGGAAGAGGCAGTATCTGACATGGCATTGGCTGATCTTGAAGCTAAGATTGCTCAACAAGAGATAGGGTTTGAAAAATCAATCAACAAGACAGGTGTTCAAGCTATAAGAGAATCAATAGCAAAAAAGAAAGCAACTGCCAGAACACTTTCAAGAGTTTCTGGGGCAGATTCAGAAAAAAGAATGCAAAAATATAAAACAAAAAGTGACCTCTCACTTAGCAATGATAAATTGCAAGCTATTCTAGCTCAACGAGAAGCGGCAAAACAAGCGGCAAAAGCAAGTGGTACCATAAAGAGCAAAAAAGAGACTGCAAAAAAGATATAAAAAAGGAAAAATAAATATGAAAAATATAATCAAAGTAACAATGCTATCAGCTATAACAACAGTATCAATGTATGCTTCAAGCTGTGATGTAACACTAACAACTTCCGCTTATGTAAACTGGAATGCTATAAATGCATCAAAAGATGCAGGGCTATATGATGCTATTGAAAAAGAAAAAGGCTGCAAACTAACAATACAATACAAACCTGATTATCTTCAATCACTAGACTTCTTTAAAGCAAAAAAAGCAGATGCAGTGACAGTTACAAATCTTGATCAAATGTCAGCTTTAAGTATGGAAAATACTACTGCAGTTGTTTTGCAAGATTATAGCAATGGAAATGATGGAGTCATCTCAAGAGAAGGCATGAGTTTAAAAGATTTAAAAGGTCAAAAGATCTGGATGGTTACAAAATCAATATCAGAGCAACTATGGGTTTTAGCAGCTACAAAAGCAGGTTTTGATCCATATAGAGATTTTAAGATTCAACACATGGATCTAGACTCTAGTCTTCGATCTGGCTATGATGCAAAAAAAATAGATAATATTGTGACATGGAACCCTAGCCTTGCATATTTGGAAAAATTAACGAAATCTAAAAAAAGTATATCTTCTAGTGCTGAGTTTCCTGGTGCTATCATCGACATGATTGTGCTTAGAAGCTCAACTAAAGATTTTGATAAAAAAGCAGATTTTTTAAGAAGTTGTTGGGATAAAACAGCACAAGTAATAGCTTCTAAAAAAGGTGATGAATATGAAAGTTTTATGAATATGATCTCAAAAGATATGGGTTCATCAAAAGATGAAGCAAAAGTCATGCTAAATGGCGCAAAGATTTTTACACCAAAGCAAGAGCTTGATTTTTTTAAAAATAAATTACCATCACTACAAGATCAAACATACAAACTAGCAAATGATAATGAGTTTTTTGCAGATGATGTAAGCTACAAGATAAAAGATAAAAAAGGTTCAAAAAACATACCTATATCTGTCTTTTTTGATATAAAATAGGAGTATATATTTTATGCGTTTTAAACTAGGAAATCGGGCAGAGATATCTATATTTAAAAAAATCTTACTAGGTATAATACCATTTATCCTAGTGATTTTTTTATATAATTCATACTCTCAAGATAGATTAGCAGAAAACCCTAGAGATAAAGTTTTACCTACAGCAACTACTATGATAGAAGGTATATCAAAATTTGCAACAAAAACTGATAGAAGAACAGGTAAAAACACATTTAGTGAAGATATAAAAGCATCAATTAAATCATTGGTAGGAGGTATTTTAATATCACTCTTACTTGCTATATTTATAGGTGTACTGCTAGGAACTTTTCCTTATTTTAATGCTATATTTATGCCAATCATAAATGTGATAAGTGCAATACCTCCTGCAGCAATTGTCCCAATATTATTTCTTATAGCAAATCCTGGTTATGAACTTAGTGTCCTTTTTATATTTATGGCACTATTTTTTGTTTTAGTAAAAGATATATCAAATCAAATCAAAAAAATACCCACAAGCTTAAATACTATACTTTATACAAAAGGGGCGAGTGAGAGTGAGATAGCTTTGGAGAACTTTTTTCTAATTATACCAGGGGCACTTCAATCACTAAAAATAAATTTGCCCTTAGTATGGTTTGCACTTTTGTATGGAGAAACACTAGGTGCTCAATATGGGCTAGGAACTAGAATATTTATACTTAAAAGATTTACGGCAAATGAGATAATTTTTCCATATATAATTATAATCACAACGATAGCAGTATTTATATTTTTTATTTTAGATCTTATTATAAAAAAGAAGTATCCTTGGTATAGTGGGGAGAGAGTATGAGTGAAAAATATATCATACAAATAGATAATCTTGATGTACAATATGGAGATAGTATCGTACTAAAGTCTATAAATCTAAAAATAAAAAAAGGAGAAATTGTATGTTTTATCGGACCATCAGGAGCTGGTAAATCATCACTTCTTAGACATATTTTAGGTGAAGAACTTGCAAAGAACGGTATTGTTAAAGTAGAAAACAAAAGAGTAGTAGGACCTAGTAAAACTATGGGCTTTATCGCACAAAACTACTCTGTTTTTCCAAATTATACAGCATTGGGAAATGTTACCCAAGGGTTATATTTAGAAAGATTTAACATATTTCAAAATATTATATATGATCTCTTTAAACTACTAAAAATAAAAACTAAAAAGATGAGTGATGTAGAGAGTAAAGCTATGGAGTGTCTATCGATGGTTGATATGGATAAACATGCACACAAGTATCCATACCAACTATCTGGAGGACAACAACAAAGAGTTGCAATTGCTTCAGCACTTATTTTAACACCAAAGATTTTATTGATGGATGAAGCATTTTCAGCATTAGATCCAGAAACAAAAATGGAATTAAGAAAAAGTTTAATTGAGTTAAAAGAGAGAGAAGACTTAACAATTATCTTTGTTACACATGATCTTGATGGTGATGTTCCAGCAATCGCAACAAGAGTTGTTGCCGTAACAAGACATTACAATGGTGGAGATCACATCGGGGCTAAGGTAGCATTTGATTCTGCTCATCCATTATTAGATGAGCAGAGAACCTTAGAAGATAAAATAGCTTCATCAAAAACAACAAAATGGATTAAACAGATTAAAAAAGAGTGTTTTGACCCTGATTATAAGCAATCAGAAACTGAATTTACATTAACACATGATGATGCACACAAAGGATAAAACTTGACAGTATATGAAAAAATTGCAGACAAATATATAAATACAAATACAAATCTATTTGCTATAACGGGAAATATAAATGATATTGTTATCTGTGAAGAAAATAAAACAAAACATATAAAGCAGCTTAAAACGACTCTACAAAGTAGCCTAGAAAAGATAAACCATCTTATATATTTTTCTCCATCAAATGGAATAAATTTTACAAAAGATGAACACTTAGAAGAGTTTTATAATTATGATAAAATTTTAAAACAGATACATGAAAAATCATTCTCAAAAAATTATGCTCATACAAAATATGATATTTTATCGGGTCTTCATATGATTAAAGTTTTACTCTCGTCATATAGGGATTTAAGGGCATCAAATCCGGACAAAAAGATAAAAAACTTAGTTGTTATGATTGATGATAGTGACATAGTTTTTCCAAATAAACCGATAGAACAGATGAGTAATCAAGAAAAGTTAATCCTTTCATTGGCAAGAGAGATATTTGGTGCACAAGATTTCATTGATTCTACAGATTCGATTATATTGTTATCCAATAGTTTTTTTTCAATAGATGAGGGAGTTAGAACAACAAGCAGACTATATCCTATCAAGTTACCTCTTCCTGATAAAGATAGTAGACTAGAACTTATAAAATTTGAAAATAACAAAAAAACAAAAAAATTATCAAAAAAAGAGATACTTAAAATAGCACAAAACTCTGCTGGACTAACTCTCTCTACTCTTCAAACAATTTTAAATCAAAATTCAAAAAATATAATTGCAAGTATAAAAGAAGAGGTATCAAGGAGTATCAAAAAAAGTTTAGGCAAACATATCTCTATACTAGAACCAAAATATGGATTTGATAAAGTTATAGGATATGACAAGTTAAAACAAAAAGCAAAAGTTTTAATTGATAGAATGGAAAGTAAACATACTTGGAGAGCTATCGCATATATAGGAGCAACAGGGACAGGTAAAGATTTTCAAACAGAAGCATTTTTGTATGAAGCCAATATCCCTGTAATGAAACTTGAAAATATAAAATCTAAATGGTATGGGCAAACAGCAGTAATATTAGAAAAGATAAAAATGGTAGCAAGATCTTTTGATAAAGTCATAATTTATAAGCCAGAAGCAGATAAATTATTTGCTGACCCTCAATCAAAAGATACACACCAAACAGATCAAGAGATGACAGGTATATTTCTCGATTGGATGTCTGATAGCAGAGATAAAGGCAAAATATTTTGGGTTTTTAACACATCAAGACCACAAATGTTTCCAGTAGATTTCCAAAGAAGAGTGGAGATAAAACTTCCAATTTTTGATTTAAACAAAGATGAAAGAGGTGCTTTTATACTAAAGATGTTTGAAATAAATGGCATAAAACTTGATATTAAAAATGACTCTATCATGCTAAATAAATTATTGGATTTTACTGAAAACTTATCAAGTGATAATATCAGAATGATGACTCAAGAAGTTGCATCTACTTTGGAAAAATATCCAAATGAAGATATTTTAAATATCATCGAAGATTTAAACTTTGATATCGTAAAAGATGAGAGAGAAAGGCAAGCAAGAGAAGCCGCAAAATTTTCAACATACAAAAGCTTGATTGCAGATAAATATAAGATCTTGGAAGGGTAAAACCAAAAAACCTATATATAGGCTAGCTTAGAAACTTCAATCCAGCTTCCACACATGAGGGTATAGTTTGCTCTTTTGCCATCACAAAATCAACCCCCTTTGGCATATACGAAGCTGTAACTTTACCGATAACTACGGCTTTATAGCTCTCATTCCAAGTAAAACATCTAAAAAAGCACTCTATTGTAGAGGGAGAAGAGAATATGATGATTGAGTTTTTGGGAGGTTTACCTAAAGTATCACAATCTGCACACTTTGTCTCATAAACTACCACTTCATCTAGGAAAACTCCCGCATCTTTTAGGATGATATTTAGTTTAGAAGTTACCACTTTAGCTCTTAAAAAGAGAGCTTTTTTACCACTTAATCTCTCTTTTATCTCATCGGCAAAATCATCTCCATAAGAGTTTTTTGCTTCATAGACCAAGTTTGCATCCTCTCCAAGAGCTTTGCTTGTGCCTGAACCTATGGAGTAGATGGGGATACTCTTATAATCTACTCCCAACCTCTCAAGTGCGATAACACCATTTTTAGAGGAAAATATAAGGGCATCGTACTCTTTTAGATCTAATTCAACATCTTTATGCTCTATCACAATAGC
>JAUTBQ010184938.1:0-10723 GCA_032361185.1 Lepetodrilus ovalis | reverse complement strand
GACCCCAACTTCAGCTTTATATTGAGGGGACACTGTATTTTAAATTATGATAATGATTAAAAATTGATGATAATGATGGCACACTGATCCATAATGTAGCTCTTTGGCCATGCTTTAGAACATGGATTTGGCGCAATATAAATGTACACATTGTGTATTATTACTATATTTCTGGTTTCGAAGATGCTTGTGTAAATGCTCTAACCCTACCTCCTCTGAAAATTGAATCCATGAAATATAACTACAAACATCATCTGCAACCCTGAGCTTTCTTTTTCTTACTTTTACAACAAATAATTTTTATGTTAAATTGTAAAGGCACAGAAAGTAATGCTAGTTTTGGACTAGTTCTTAGCTACAAATGTAAAATGCATTCACTTGGTATACATATTAAATACATGTGGAAAATCTAGCTTTTTGACCAATATTCTTGTATAGACAAATCAAATGTACATATATTCAGGTAAAAATATGATTGACCTTGAAATATGTCAAGAAACTGTGATTGTATGCCTTTAAAATCCAGTATGTTACTCAGGAAGTGGAGAATGTAGCGCACTCACCCGCATCTTGTTCTTTCTTCAACCTGTCAGTACCCAGGTGGTTTATTTCCGCTTTCCTCCCGCCCAACTGACAAGCCATGATGTAAATAAATAATCTTTTAATTCAATATGATACTCATGAGGTTGAGAATGTGGAAGTGCGCTCACCCTGGTCTCATTTCTCTCTTCAGCCGGAGGATGGCAGCCAGTCGGACACGCTGGAGGAGCCGTGCCCCGAGGCCATGGCGCGGTACCTTGCGATCCGGCGCCACACGGTGGGCATGGGCGACCCGCGCCACGGGGCCCCCGAGGACCCCCGGGTCAAGATGGCGCCCAACCAGCCTCTGATGGCACTGCCACAGCCAGCGTACTTCATGCCGTTCGCCGCGTTCGCCAACACCAACCTGCCGCAGTACCTGCTGCCACAGCCGCAGAACATGAACATCAACACGGACCACAACTTCCTGCAGCCACCGGTGCCCGGACACGGTGAGACCACGGGAGCAGTCGTTGTTCTGTAGAGTTAGGAGAAGGGGGAGTCAGTGAGACCATGGGAGCAGTCATTGTTCTGTAGAGTTAGGAGAAGGGGGAGTCAGTGAGACCATGGGAGGAGTCGTTGTTCTGTAGAGTTAGGAGAAGGGGTCATTGTTCTCCACTGTAAGTGGTGAGGAAGTCCTTGTAGGGACAGGGACCTTATTCTCCAGCGTCCTGGGAGTGGGAGGAGTCGACCTCCAGAGTTAGGGGTCAGGGTCAGTGAGACCATGGGAGCAGTCATTGTTCTCCAGTTAGGGAATTGTGGGAGATGTCGTTGTTGTCAATGCAAAGGATTGGTAGCATCATAGCTTAAATAACACACAGCATTATACAACGTTGTTGCAGCATTGTGTGAATGTAACTGACATTAAATAACAATCACACAATGTTGTATAAGTTGTGTTAGGTGGGTTGGTCAATTTTGGCCAGGTTTCCAGATTACGAATTTATGTGGAGATTTATTAACAAAACTTTGGCCTGATCATGAATTCGTGCTCTTAAAAAAAATAATTTTTTTAAAATCATAATCTCATGGCCAGACCTCTGTTTCATCATCTCAATTGATTTTATATGGGGATCTATGAATCACGAGCTGTTCTAATTAGTAATTTTATCACTGGAGTGTCGGCCAAGGGTTGATCGAGCGGTGAATCAAATGCATCCTTCATGTCCCTTGCAGCCTTCTCCCTGATCGGCCGGCGTGCGTCAGACGGCGGTGCCAACATCCACGTCAATACGCAGCACTTCCAGCGGCAGATGTACATGGACAGCCAGACAGGAAGTCACGAGGGGTTGTCTCCCCTCAGCCAGTCCACGCTGTCGCCCACAGGGATCCCGCTGCCCACGCCGTCGCTGCAGAACTCCATCACCGTGGAGGAGACGGAGGATGGAGGGTCGGACCAGGAGCCCGACGCCGAGGCCGTGCAGCGGTGAGGACACGTCCCTGGGGGGTGGTGAGAGGAGACGTCCCTGGGGTAGGGATGGTGAGAGGAGACATCCCTGGGGTAGGGGTGGTGAGAGGAGACATCCCTGGGGTAGGGGTGGGGAGAGGGAGAGGTCATGCAGTGGTGTGGACACGTCCCTGGGGGGTGGGGAGAGGAGACGTCCCTGGGGTGGGGAGAGGGAGAGGTCGTCAGAAGGGGTCTTGATTTCTCAAGAGAAAAAATCCTCCGAACTCAACTGTGCTTAGACCTCTCGTTGACACACTGGGTACCAGTTGGGTAAGAGATGTGAGAAATTATGGCGAGTCTGTGAAGTGGAATCCTTTACATCCGTGGCTGTGGTCCTGGGGCCTGTTGCACGATGCTCTTGTAGCGCTACAATAGTTGTAACTGGGCTCCGGCCACAATAGAAAGCGTTGATGTTACAATAGTTGTAGCCTACAAGTGCTTCGTGCAACAGGCCCCTGGGAGGAAGACGGGGTTGTTGGGAAGAAAAAGGGAGTACCTTCAGGAGCCAGAAAACATGGCCTTGCTGTGGTATTTTTGTTCGTTTGTTGTCGCCTATGGGTGAGATATTCCCGCTGCGACTTAAAGCACTAATTCATTCTTGTTTGTTTGTTTATTTATTTATTATTTTTTTAATTTTCTATTTAAAAAATAAATAATTTAAAGCCATACAATCACGGTTGATAGACCTAGATAATGAGCAAACAAATTTCAGTCGGAGACTATTTACGTTTGATTTGTACACCCAAAAGTTGTTATTTCCGGGTATACTAAGTCCCCAACACTTGATATTTATAATAAATTTCATATTTTATAATCATTTTTTGTCATGACAAAAAATGATTTTGTCTAAATCACCTTCACTCCACGTTAGCGGGTAGCATGGAATTCCCCCCAGTGTGGATCGACGAAGGGGATTTTGGTGATATAGAATTTATGATGACTATCACAAATGAATGTAGTTTACATTTATTACTCAAATCATTTATAGTGCTACGTGCTCATAAAAATCTGTGATTGTATGCCTTTACGTACGACCAAAACAGTGCATGTATACTTATTGAGAAGGGCATTTATTTTGAGAACAAACTATGTTCAATTACATATATTGACTATTATTTAGCATACATTGGTACCTCCTAAACATAACTATTTACTATGCTTATTGTGTATCAATTGTTTCTGACCTAAGCTATTTATATACAGTACCTAAATAGTGCGGTTACAATGGGCATTGGCTATACCTATTGACTATATATAATATCGAGTATAAATTAGCATTAACTATATACATATAACAATATGAACAAGCCTATTGAGTATAAACACAGCTATTAAATAATACACATTGTTAAGAAGTTGGTACTCGGATAATAGCTATTGGCTAGTCTATACCTATTGGCACTGACTATAATTGTATACAAACAATGTAACACAGATAAATGCAAAGTACAGATGCGAATCATGCATACATGTACTAAAAAATATAAAAGTTTGTTGACTTTTTTCTCCAAGAGCGTGTTTCAATCAGACTTCAAATCCTGAAAATAGACAATAATACAAGGATATTAATTCGCATGCAATTTTACATACTAGTATATCTACACAAACTAGTAAGACTCTGTATCGCCAATATACTCTGTTCTAATATATCATTGACCGGACAAAATTGTGCCAGCCAGCCTCCCAGCCATTTTAATTGTGAATACAAATGATTATGATACTTTTGGATGGAATTCGCGCATAACTGTTGTAAAATTGTCATGATGGTGCTCGCCATTGTAAGCGGTCAGGTGTCATTCGAAAACAATTCTGAATAGTAAACAAATCTGGGGTGTGGGGGAAAATATCTATTTTTCTTGGTAATATATTTGTATCCGAATACAACCCCGTTAATGACCTTTAACACCTGCAAATATGATCTTGCCATGCTAATACCTTTAATTCCGGTCCAGTATATCTGCCAAGAAACATTGTGAATCCTGTGTGCGTGTCCTGCACGACGTACAAGAATGGTCGCTTTACAATGGCGGGCCTAGAACTTCCGGTGGTGTTGTCCAGCTCCTTGTTCTGCTGTGCATCGTTTTCGATCCCTTCAAATTCGATACCTGCTTGTTGAACGGCATCTTCGACGTACACACCTCGTCCCTGGGACAGGCGGGATATGCCTCCGTCTGGGTTGAACAGACTCTTGATGCCGGAATCTTCAAGCGGTTTCTTCAGTTCCAGCGGCTTACTGGCTGAACCAAAGTTTGGAAGCAATATCTGAAAAGAAGAGTATGCAAATTGCGATAATGTAGATCTGAGGATGAAATATTATCATTCGTACCTAAAAAATGTACTAGTTAGCTAGATGGTAGTTAGAACATCAGATTCTATGACGATGTGTTGGTCATAATCATAATAAATAATAATTTGATTTGTCTACACAAGTATATTCGCCAACAAGCTATATTTTGCGCATGTCCCACTTGTTTTCAAATATGTTAAAATATGTCAGCAAACCATGATTGTATGCCTTTTAATGAGCGCGTAGCACTATATTGAATAACAAATGCAAACTACTTGTATGTGTGACACATCATCAACATTATATCGTCACAATCACTTTCGCCGATCCACATTAGTAAATATATATGTGGGTCAACAATCTGTGAGAGTATGCTGTATTAAAGTTGTGGAATACCGGTATTCTGTATAATTTAAACAGAGCTAAATTGACTCACTTCTTTGTTCAACGTCTTCTTGTTGTCCTCGACCCAGCGAATAAATTTGGACAAGCCTTTACGCAGGAACTTCCTCTCTAGTCTCCTCAGTGTGGTCTTGGGTCGTGGCATAACAACGTACAGATTGAATCTGTCACCTTCTAGAGGCAGCTCGAAAACCTGAGATTTCATCATCCTTCTCTTGAATGTTCTGCCCATACACTTCATCATGGGCAATCGAAGACCACGTGACCTTTCTACGTAGAATTTCACGACCTGGCTGCCTCGGAACTGGCCGGAACATCGAACAAACAGATGGAGCTTGTTGACAACGTCCAGACCGCTTTCTTCATAGAACCGGTTCTGGTTTAGGACGCTTCGCGTGTCTCTGTGACTTCCTTTAGAGACGAAGGTACCGTTGCAGGACTTCATCAGATCTTCAGCCTCGTTCTTCTCCAACATTCTGTTTTCGTGGAAGACCATGGTGCTACTTGAACTCAGGGTCACGTTTGAAACATCCGCAAAACTGTCCTGTATTCTGCCGTAAATTTCTGATGTCTCGCGTTTGTCTAGGAGATATAGCGACATCCGTTTTCTGATTTCTGACAGTGTTTTATTTCCAGATACGCTCGTAAAGGCTGCCAGCAAGCCACAGGTACTGAAGGGGGAGTAGACAACGTTGCCGGAACGCGGCAGTGAACGGTACACGCGCTCACTCAGACGGTTGCAAGACCGTGCCAGGAAAGGCTGCATTGAAGGCTTGTCGCTACCAAGACCATCGCAGACGAATTTGGACTGCGCTTCTGAAAAAAAAGGATTTCTTTTCTCAGAATATAATATAAAAAATACATAACTCTAATATCAAAATAATTGTTGTTTTCTTCTTACAACATTTACCTATCTAACCACCCATCCTTCGATTCTATTATACAATCTATGCTAAGCAAAATTAACCAAGTTCAAATAGCCTTTTTTTTCCGACTGATGAATCATTAGCTTAATATTAATTTGACAACGGATAATTTCTAAATGTCTACAGGTTCCAGGTACGCTTCAGGTACTTGAAGACGCATTGGACGCCATGTTCCACAAGACGAGTTCAATTTTGGTAGAAAACCTCCCCAACGAAATATCTGCTTTCCTTCGTTTCATCCCTTTGGTTTTGTGGGGAGCGACATAATATACTATGTTAACATCCTTTCACGAAGCTATCTTATCCACTAAGAGACCATAGCGCTCTCTTCGCAGTGCATTACATATTGGCAAAGAGAGCGCTTAATGGTCGAAAAGAGAGTTTCGTGAAAGGATATCCTGTTTGTCAATCCCCTCTCATGATTTATGTATATTATCGTACTTTTAAATGCCTTGTGTGTATATGTCCTGTTGTGAGAATATATATTGTTTAAATAAAATATCTGCTCTGGCACTTAATTAATTTGATTGCATATATCTGTTGTGTATCTTTTCATGTCCTATATACATGTACATGTATCTTACTTTCGGACATTAATACACAATAAGGACTTTGTTTATAATTCTCTGTGGTACAGGAAGCCAGTGTGGGTCCTACAGGATGGACATGTTGTAATGGTGTCTTGTAATACACTTGGAGGCGCCTCAGGGACGACGCAGAAGCGCCGCACGGAAGAGAATGATAATGATCCATGTGTGACATTATCAATAACTGAACCAGCATTTTGGTGATGTCAGTAGATAGATAGATAGATAGACTGACTTTTCAATGGTAGAAATAACCACAGACCCGCAATTTTACCCTCCTAGTCAAACTTTAGGAACCCGATACAAGTGTATACGTCAGTTGAATACAATACTTATATCGCTACAAATGAAACATGTCAATTTATTTATTTTTATTTTTATATTTACAAAGTCACATATAGCGTTGCGCTGTATGTTTGTATCATTCCTTTATATTTTGGCCTTTGGGCTATACTGAAAAAAAATAATAATAAACATATATACAATAATTATGAACGGTTTTGAGTTCGATTTCATAATCAAGCTCAAATTTTATATGGAGATTTGCAAACGCAAATTTTAGGTTGAGCATGTAGTCGTACTGTAAAATTATTGTAGCAATGCAATAGATATACATTTGTAGCGGGTTTGACTTACAATCCATTTTATCTAATTATAGGCCTTCATGACAAGTGTTCTGGACCCTGCTGCACGACGCTTTTGTAGCGTTACAATAGCTGTAAGTCTAATTGTAGAGTCTTCTACAATTGGAATTGGGTTGCACGAAGCTCTTGTAGGCTTTCGGAATAAGACAGCGCTATAACTATTGTAACGGTAGTTGTAAGTCCCTGCAACTATTGTAGCGTCGTGCAACTGGACCCAGGAGCAACGGGGCCCACATCGAATACTAGTACGTTGTTTATACTCACCTTCTAACAACAACGTAATAACGATAAGTACTTTCCAATTCATCGTGAATTCATCTGACGGGTTGTCTCCCTATTCATTGAGAACTATTTAACAATGGCAGAGATGAGTTTGTAGTATGTATACTTGTACTATATAGGAAAGGACGATTTCCGTTTAAACGACACTCATTCTGGTCTATGTATAAACACACGAGCCACTGTCAACGGGGACACGTTAAACACTATACTGCCATTTACGTCACCATAGCTATATTATTGTGTTACACGAATATTTCACTCGCACTACCTTTCTGATTACGTTGAAAATATTTTTCAAAAATCTGAAGCAAAAGCTTTTACCGTAAAAATCTGTAATAGTGGGTAATAGTATTGTGAGAGACATTTCGGATCGTATTGTGGGGCAATCCGTGAAACTTTAATCAATGCAGCTGTTCCTTAGTGTGAATGGTAGATGATTGTTGAAGAGTTCATTTATCTACACATATGAAACATTAAATTCACAAGTAGTCTTTAAAATTGTGTGTTCAAATTCTGGTGACACTTCCAATCAACATTGTCAGAATGTTCTCAAATAACTTGATCAGCTTCTGTGACTAACTTGACGTGTAATTTAAGGCATAACACCACATATAATCATGTTTGTACTTCTAAAAACCTTTCCACCGCTGTATGGTAGACAAAATTCCATTACATCCCCACGATAGTTTGAATCGAGCGGTCGTCAACCTGAATTATGGTCGTATTTCTTTTTGCTTCATTATATTAATGAAAAAGACTACGTTTCCTTAGAATTCAAAGTGGTACGACTAGATTTTCTTAGAATTCGTTCATAGACAAGATAATTCATGTTCCGTAACCTTAATTCAAACAAAATATGAAATTTGTGATGATAACTAACTATCGAGTGTTGGGGAATACGTGTATCAGTGAATAACAACTTTTGCGTGGATAAATCAAACGTAAGTAGTCTCAGATAGACATTTGTTTGTCCATTATTTAGGTCCACCATCAGTGATAGTATGCCTTTAATACAGTGCTTTTGTTGTTGTTTAATAGTTTTGTTACATCATTCTGAATTTCGGCTGTATTTATAATATTTTCTGTGGATTAAATTTGTTTTCAATGATTCCTACGTCACACAACGTCTCGAGAAATAGTTCATGAAGACGAAATGATCAAAAGTCGTCAGAAAGTCGGTTGCTTGTGGCAATCAGAATCCTAATGCAGTTATTGAGCATTCTCAAGCAGTTCTCTTCCGCATATTAAAAGTATGATGATGCGGAAAGGGTAAGGTAAGGTGTCATAGATTAATAGTCACAAGATACGCATTATCTTCTCAAATTGTTAAAACACATTAGAGCTAATTTAAAAGCATCTGTGACTTTGTGGATTAAAAAAAAAAGATATAGAAGCTTGTTAGCGAAGAAGAACGTCTATTGGTTTGTATGGAGCATCCACAAGGGGTACTTATTCCGCTCAGGACTCGCTTCATTGCATGCAAGTATGTGTACCTATATATACTTTGCATTTTTAGCTTCAATTTAGTCCAACGCGACCATCTTGTCTTATGACTTATACACGTTCCTGTGAATCAACACGTACTTAACCCTCTCCATACTGAGGACAACCGGAGATGCCCCGAAGAGCTGTGTGTCAGTGTCCAACCCAGGAGGGAGACGGTTAATGCCGACGTCCATGACAGTGGGATAAGGCAGGTCACACTTTGACATTGACCCATAATCAGCTGTAAGTTCAGATTCGTCACGCTATCCTCTACTGAGTGTCCGGATATACTAGTACTCATTATAGTCAGTATTCAGTATTGTTAGCTTACTGTTGACTGTCATTCTCAAGTATTGTTGAAGAGACGGTGGTGGCTAATAGGATTTTTTATTTTTTTTTATTGATTTTTGTTTTTGTATTGATTGTTTACAGTTTATGTATACTATTAAGAATAGTAGACTATTGCGTTTTGTTTACTGTTTGATTTTTTTTTAAATTTGATACTATTAATTGAGATGCGTAATAGTTGGAACACATTGTGTTGGTATTGAAGTATACATAATTTGAAAAGAAAAGACATAGATGATCACAACAGCAATACAAATTAATCTGAGATAATATATTTTAAAATTGTACCAATACGGTATTTAATACATTTAGTTGAAATCATGTATTACATATATAATATCATATGCATAGCTAAGTATCTATAAGAATTACCTGTGATACACAATTATGAGCAACACACAATTCCTTTAGAAAGAATTCTGGAAAAACAATTGTTTCTTTAGGAAACAACCCAATTCGTAAAAAGGAAATTAGTATTTAAAACAAAACACTTTCATATGCCATGTGTGATACAATTAGGATACAATATATTAACTTAGACAATGCATGCATTTTCCTTTCCCGGGGTCATATTGTTTCCCGGTTATCGCTTTGTTATTATACTATGTAGTTGATTATTATGTTACGAGTGTTCTATGTAAAATGACCGAACCGGATCATGTAAAATGACATGCTGACGTTTAAACAGAAAGACTAAAAAACTGTCAGACAAATCGAAAACATACAATGTGTCTGCTTGTCTGTCATTATTCTCCAATTTTTCTTCTATAGACTATGCTTATTAACAACATCACTATCATGAAAGTCTGCCATAGACATCTCTTGTCAATCTAAATTCATTTATTTTATTATCGATATGGAAAAATGCGAGCAATCACTAAAAGATGGCAACTTTATAATGTATGGAATACTAGTATCACATGTAATTGCTATGACAAATATCACCTGATGAATGACTTTTAAAAGTTGGCATAACAGAATGTTACATGCATGAGACAACCATTAATTCTGTTTGTTTAATACCAATACTTGTATGGAACTACTATACATGTATATACATTGCCACAATCTGGAGTTGTGGTTTTCTTTGCCCTTAGGAATTGATGAAACAATGGTTTGTTTTGTGTCATGCATTTACATTTACGTAAGTATTTAAGACAGTGTATATATGTTACAGTTAATCTGTATAATCAGGTAATCTGTATAATACCTGATTTTTTTCATTGAATTCAGTTCACTAAGTCTATTTATAAAAAGCCTGAATGACAAAATAATTCCCTTTAATTGCCAATTAGAATGGCATGAGTTTGATGAAAGAAAATTAAGAATATTTTTTTATTTTATATATTTCTATTTATGTCCCAATATCACAATTTGGAGGGCATTATTTTCCTTTGCCCTTGGGGATTGATGGATTGCGGTGAGATCAGTGACAAGAGCGACAATATTGCACCATTCGTGGGTCATATCCCGCTCAAAATGCATTTCGGAAGCTTTTAAGTGTTGTACATCTGTGAAATGATGAAAGCAGAATATCCGTTGACCCACTGAAGGTTACCAGAGATATTATTATCCTCGACAAAATAAATTAAGGACTGTAAGGTATTTATTGGAGGAAGCTTTTAAAGGGGCAAGATCATACTTGCATAGGGAAAAATAGTCACTATCGGGGTTATTACATATTCTGAAAGAACAATCTTTCCCCGACATGTGTTAATTTTTTCAGATTTTGTAGT
>JAUTBQ010184927.1:0-10724 GCA_032361185.1 Lepetodrilus ovalis | reverse complement strand
TACTACTACTACTACTACTACTACTACTACTACTTACTACTACTACTACTACTACTACTACTACTACTACTACTATTCCACCACCATATCCTCCATATTCAAGAGTGATTATGGAGTTTAACGTCGCTGCTATTTTTCTTCAGGTCATTCATTCTATATATATTTTTTTTTCCTCCCACTTTGCGTGTCATCATATATCAGCGTATTCATGTCCTATCGAACTCTTAATGAAGTCTGTTGAAACACCCGGAGGTATATGTGGGCTGACATTTCAGTGTACACAGCGGAGCCTGGCAGATTCTTGTTAAATAATGACAATATGTATGGGACTTTCTAGTCTGTTCTTTCAACACTGCAGTCTTTGAGCCAAACTCATTAAGACTTGTATTTCTTCAGTGGACAAATGTCAGGGGTTGTTTCTGTAAGGTATTTCATTTCATTTCCAAAAGGAGGGAATTAAACATATTTTGAGTAAAATGGTAGAATGTCGTACTCTAGTGCACAGGGTCCGAGCTTCGTGAAAGGGTCGTACAAGTAGTTTGGATGTAAATCAGCGTATGCGTAACAGTATGGTGTACACCTTAATTTATGCCTGGACTAATGTTTTACTTTAGTAAAGCACAGACCTTGGACAAACTTTACGATCAGGTTTTAGGTTCAAACTTGGCTCAATACATGTTTATGAAACGTATGGTTACTACCCTTGATTTGTATGTCCTGTGATGTTTCTGAAATCCTGTCTTTTCTGTGTATCAAATGTATTACTGAATATTCATACTAGTCAGAGGTATTATCAGGTATTATTGAGTATTGCTATACCCACAGTATTATTATGTCCATGGATGATCAACCTTCACCAATCTATTTCGTTCCGAGCACGTGAACCTCATATTCAGCCATTGTGTGATTATATAGTACATATTATTTACTTATTATCGAAGGCTTACGTTACCGGTCGCGTTCAATTATGTATTTAATGTCATTTTGAAATGAAATATCTTGTTTATGGTTGACATGCACACCCGTTGTTCATTCCGGAGCATTAACCAGACCTGTCATCTTGTGACGAGGTGTTTGTCAAATTACGAAATCTTACGCCTAATCCCGCAATTACTCTGTCTCGAATAGCATGAATCCGTTGACTTCTACATAAGGTATGAAGTATCTTGAGTTTATATTCACATCTCGGGTGTCAGCTTTCCAATCGAAGGAAGGTCACAGTAGCTTTGCGAGATAGTTTGATGTGGTGTCAATTTCGCTCGAAAACAAGGCGGCTTTGTTGGGTACAGTCACATGCATTGTTTTCTCAGGTCATTTGAAAGATTTGGATGGATATGTTATATGCTATACCAGAAACAAGGTCGGATGTAATCAGGAAGGTTTGATATTTGACAAGTCCTTTTCTTTCTAATTTTTTGTTCACATAAAGGAAATGCAATTATGATTTAGGGCTGCGACGTAAAGCACTGATTCATTCATTTTCAGGTATAGTAATGTGCTTCTTCACAGGTTAAACTTGACTCATGTTCTCGAATTCAAGCTACAATGTCAATTGGTTAACCTTTTCCCTGCTGCTGGCAACCAAAGATTTCTCATGTAAAAATCATTCTGGTTAGTCGAGAGTAGTGGGTTGGGTACGGTATCTTTAAGGACTAATGAAATTTAGTTTTTTTTTGCTTTTCCTAGATATCATCAGGTTTTGTGATTGTGTATAGCCATTTTTATCTTCTGGTCCTCTTTGGTACCATTGATAATGTATTTACATTCAACTGCATGATAATTTTTAATAGTTTTTATTAATTTAAAATGTACCAAATATGTTTATCCCTTCTTATGTTAATTTGTGATGTGAAATAGTTTTCTTAATCTGAAACATGCTTTTCTCCATTTGGATATTGCTGTACATGTCTTCATATGACATAAATGAAGAAAATTCATTAATGTATTTGAATATCACCTGCTTTTGAAATGGAAAACATTTTTTAAGGATCATATTCAATTTCCATAATTTGCCAATTTCTTGCTCGAATGCACACCTCGTTGAAATTTCAACACAAAATCTTCCAAGATGAATGTAAACATATCATCCGTGAAGAAAGTTAAAAGTTTGTGTTTGGAGGCAATTTTCATTTTGTAAAATATTTTCCTCTTGACGACTCAGGAATGCTCGTAATTTGTTAAAATTTTGGCAACTCCAATGTTTTATTGGGTTCGCCATAATAAACCAAGGAAAAGTCACTTTGCTTTGAAAAAAATTAATGTATCACTAGGATGTTGACGTGACAGTTGAGACAGGCCAGAGAATAAACCAATGTGGACGGATGCCATTGAAGCAGCAACAACCTCACTTCACCACTGGTTAGGCTGGAGATCACCCTGTAGCCGTTCAAACAGCTTTCAAATTAAATATGAAAAAATTCCTCCCAAGTTTTTACAGTCCCATTTTGACAGGGCATCTATAAACTCGTCGTTAGATTTCTTTTGATCCTGCTGATAATTTTGAGAATGAATTTAATAACCGGTGCCAAACATGTTTTCCTGATCATTTCTCACTCGTATCTCCAGTCGAGTAGGAGTTAATTGAAATGTTTTATATATTTTTTTTTTATTGAATTCACAACATGATTTATTTTCTTCACAGCAGGTTAATTCTTTTCAATATGGATATGTTCACTAAGGCTAGTGCTGTGTTGATGAAGTGGAATTTATGGTTAACTTTTAGTAGTAAGCAATATGGATACACGCCAAAACAATTAACACTGTTGTGTGTTAATTTAAATATGTACATTTTGAATACTTTAATATTCTTTTAAAAAGTTCTTGGTAAGTATGATGTAAAATAGAGTACAACAATTTTAGTGTCACTGTGTATCATGTGTGCAAACATTATCGATTACCCATATGTTAATTATTATTAACCACATACTGCATTGATATATACATTGTAGCATGTTTTTCCTGAAATAAAATGAAGAGGATGTAAGCTGAGTCCATATCAGGTTATAGTTTAATACATTTATCACTACAGGATTTTTAATCCTATCGTGAAATATAGTTGACTGATATTCTGACCTTGTGAAAGGTACGACAAGCAATTGGTATGGATTATACATTCAGCCGTTGGAAAGACAACGTTCAGTTGTCACATTTCAAGCCCTTTCTCACCTTTTACCAGCACTGATACCTCTGTTCTGGCTATTATTGCATAGCCTGACCATTTCACATATATAACGTGTAATAGTTTAGCTGCTGTCGATACCATTGTCAAAGTGAATAGGCTGTCGACGCAACTTCTTTGAGTGAAGTTGACGACCGTATTGATGCAATAGCTAGCTTGCATAAATACCTTCAAATTTGCATAATGTTACATTATCATCTGTTGAATTCAATTATGTATATAATGCTATGGAAAATAGTGTCTGTGATATTGCTATGTACCATACTATCCATTCTCGACATGTTGTGTTTCTAATTTGCATACATTATATTTGTAGGGATAATTTTTTTTGTGAAGCAATAGAATAATTTATGTTCTTTGATGTGTACAAATAAAATGATGAAAGTGTAAATATATGCTATTAAAAAATTTAAATATGCTAATAATGTTTCTAACAGGCATATTGCTGTGCATCTTATGTTGACCACAGAATTATTAATGCTGATAGTGACACTAGTCGCCAGCTGGAAGACTCTCCGAATTGCGAATGGTTTGAAAGGATACCTTGTATTGGTCAATGGTGTGATTACTTATTGAGATGTGTGATCAGCTGTCATTGGTCAGACAATCTCGTACTTTAAAGAAGCATGCTGCCAGATTTACGGGGCTGGTGTTTTGATTTTTATGGATTTGCGTATTGCGTGATCTTTATGGAGGTGCCAATGTAAGTACTGAGAACTATTAAGGTGGTTCACGCTAACGTTATATATATCTCACTCAAAGCTCAACTCTTACTCATCGATTGCTCACCACCTCACCACGTTGTCCTATTTTCTTTTTTGCCCCTGTATTAATGCTAAAAATAGATACTATTAGTAGTACTATTGATTTTTTAAAGTCCAGGTTTCTGTGTTCCTTTCGTATGTTTCTTGGGATTGTGTGGAAAAAATTCACAGCCTTTTACCTTCATATTTGCAGAGTATATAGCATGTGTACCTGTATTTGAGATGTCCTTCATGGACATTGTATAATACTATTAGGAACCTGGGAAATAATTCATCGATGGAGGTATGATAGAAATGGGGAAAAGTGAGATTTTTGAATATCTTCGAAAACATGACATGCACAGATTTTATTGGTGCCTAGGTAACGCACTCATCATAGTATGGTATGAATATCTGGGATGGGTGTTTTAGTGGTGCACACTTCAGAGAAAAATACAAGCTTCAAATTAGTTTCCTTGTGGTGAAGTACCAAGGTGTTATGCCCACCCCAGACATTTGATTTATGGCTTTTGACGACACGGACACGTGATTAACGCCTAAGAAATAGCGACAAGCGAAAATAATCCTCCCATTAGCGAAGAAATAACAGACAGTTCAGTGGGTACGCCACGAAGAGGGGGACCCTTTTTCTACCGTCATGCACAAAACCGTTTTGCAGGATTTGACACTAGCTACCAATGAAGTCCACAGAAAAAAAACCTCACACGGGACTATGCTAATGACAGGAGAAACCGCGGGCATTAAGTAAAAGTATTCACAACATGACAAGACATACAGTGTCTTTTTTTAAGGGGAAATGGAGAAATGATGTGTAGTATTTTAGCGGTAATAATGGCCGAGGTGTCAGTCTTTCAGAAGGAGGGCAGTGTTATTCAAGGCTACATGTCGTCCCTATTGTCACGTCTATAGAGCCATTTCTCCTCATTGGAGGCTCTTTCTGTCGCTGAAGAATGCCGGCCTTTTCAGGTGCGTTCTGTGGGATAAACGTTTGTCATGTGCTGTAAGCGCAGCCCACTACGCAGTGTTTTGTAAGCTTCAGGTCTTTGTGCGTCTTTTCTTGACGCCTCGCGTCTCTGAAAGGCGGCAGAGTGTGACGGGATCGGCGAAGCGTATCGCTGCCTGTCGAATGATCCACTGCAGATTCACCAACTGAAAAACGGCAATGACATTATCGTTACACCACAATAAACTGCAAGACAGATTCCAGTCGGCTGTGGTCTTTGGTCCGACTATGATATAGCCGCAGGGATGTTAAATAATTTACGGTTACACAAACTATGGCAAAAGTTTGCCTGTGAAGATATTAAGAGTGTATGGTACCTCTAGACAGAGGCTATGCAATGTCCTGCCATATCATTACTGAAATTTTCAATCAAAAGCTGTCCTGAATAACATTCGGGACAATAGTCCTATACAGACGTGTCGTGTATTAAACATTATATGTTAATGTGTTCATCAACAAAGCTGTTTTGTGGAAGTTTTAAGAGCATACGAGGTAGGAGAGAATTTAAAAACAAAATTAAAATTCAATGTTGTAAAATTTCTTGAGTTCACGCCAAAGTTGACAAGTGTTGCTTCAGTGCTTTCGGTTTGTGCATGACCAATGTTGGATAAATACTGTGCGCGTCTTTATGGAGGCTCGAGTGCTGTCAAAGTGTGATGTAGGGATTTTGAAGAACTGCGAACCTTGTAGAGGCATTTAATGCATCATTTCATGGAATCTTACATCATGTTGTGTTTTGTAAGCTCATTGGTATGTTTAGTTTTTTGTCATTGAGAATTGGGGAAACGAAGAATTAAAAAATATGTGTTTCAGTTTTACCATCTTTCGGCCAGGATTCAGAGAGGCATCATGAAAGATTTATGTAGACAGCTGGAGAGTGTTTATTTTCTACAGCCAGTTGATGTTTTTGCTCTCCGATGTTGATAAATTAGTTTGGATTCTCTCACAAATCTTTGATGAATGTTTTCGAGAGGTTGTAAATATGTTTCTGCATTTTGACTGCTGAGTGAGTTGTCAATGGTAAAAGATTTATGATGATTTCATAAGGCAGGACATCAATTTCTGCTGCCAAAATGTTTGATTTATATAAAGCCAAATCTGTTGCAAGTTCAACATAGATGGTACATGGTACAAACTTGTGATATCTGATGAAATCTTTGTTTATCTCCACAGAACATATCAAGAGAAAGTCGTGTATGGATAACATACAAAAATAATTTTCGGAAACTGAAAATAAATAAGGATATATCTAAGTCACAGACGTTGTTACCATTAGCAATCAACATATCCATTTTTTTCTTATGCTGTTGCTTAGTGAGGACATAAAACTAACGATTGCGAAACAAAAACAATGATGGATTTTGTTTTAGTGTTAATACTTTGAAACTATTTCGTTAGTACTTAAATGAGAGGTTTTAGTGGTGTGGAATTCGAGTGTGACCTCATTAATATGTATGTCCTATTTCCTTTTCAGATTTTGACCTGGAGTTGCTAGACGATGATTTAGATATAGGTGGAAATGTAAGTATACATACATATACATTATTCTGTTTGTTTTCTTTGTCTTTACATCTTTGTGTATTTATGAGGTCATTCGGTGCATCACAGTAATTGGAATGCCAGGTTTAACCCTCCCCCTTGCTGCAGGCAACCAGAGATGCCCTAAAGAGATGTGTCTTTGCATAATTCAGCAGGGATAAGGTTAAAGAACAAGCTATGCTACTACTGGTGGACTATTACACTACATTCAATTATTTTATATCGTCGTAAATGGATGAGAGATTCTCACATACCAAACTCAATATTCACTACCTCAGTCAGGCAAATATATATTTATTAATTACTACATGTATATGTATAATGCAGTGTCCCTCGAAGTTGGGGTTCATGAAATACCACCCTGCATTACAGTACCAGCCTTATACGATATTGCAGGGAAATAACGAAAATAAAAATGGGAACCACGTCTGATCCAGCCATATATCCAAACCCGCTGTGTATCGGACTGTGTTATATCGAGGGGGCACTGTAATATTTATTTTCATACATATTGCATTAAATGAAATATGAGGTTTAGCTAGCATGCTACAATAGCATTGCTGGACTAACATTGCTTACAATTTGCTTTTATATCATTACAAATGGGTGAACAATTCCTGCAGTGATTATGGCTCCAGAATAACATTTTCAGTTACTTGCCCACAGGGCTAGTAAGGGCAAGTTGCAAAGGCAGCAAAGGTGCTATATGATAAAATAAATATTGGTTGTCTACAGTACAATTTAGCATGCCCTGTACTGTGGGCATATGTTAGCCTAGAGCCCTGAGTGATATTACACTCCATATTCACTCCAATCATGATAATATATCTATAATTACTATAATACTAATTATATTCAAGTACATACATCTTGCATTAAATGAAATCGGAGGTTTAGAGAACAAGATATAATAGCACTGTTTTACTAATATTTATATCCAATTAGAAGGTGATCTATTAATTATTTAGAATAAATCCTGCAATAGACGGTGTAGTACACGTTTTAGTTATTTTTATTATTTGAGAACTTCACAAAATTGTATGCTACAAAGAGAAATGACGACATTCAAGAAATGTCGTTAATTTGAATGTGAATGGGATCTTGGATACCTGCAGACTTGCCACGCTGGCCAACCATTGGATACCAATAAATGGTTGGCAAAAACAAAATGGGGCTTCAACTTTTTTTCCAGGAACTTAGAAATTGTCTACTTGGTTGTGAGCATTGTTTCTTGAAAACGATTTGATTAACCCTGTCCATTCTGAATGCGACTGGAATGCCCTAAAGAGCTGTGCTTGTGCCTAATCCAGCATGGAGAAGGTTAATGTGTGTGCTGGATTAGCATGTTCCATGATGTGTATTGCAACTGTCATGCTATAATTTTCAAATGTGTACATGGTGTATCTGTCAATGTGTATATGGTGTATCAATGTTTACACAATATTATCTGCCACTGTAAACATCTGCCACTGTAAACACAATAGTATCTGTCAATGTATACACAATAATTTCTGTCAATGGATACAAGGATTATCTAACAAAGTATACACAAGAGTACCTGTAAATATATACACAGGATTATCTGTCAATGTATACACAGTATATCGGTCAGTGTATACACAGTATATCTGTCAGTGTATATGAAGATAATCTGACAAGATATAATATGCAAGAGTAACTGTCAGTATATATAAACAACGGATTATCTGTCAATGCATACACAGTATTATCTGTCAATGTATACACAGTATTATCTGTCAATGTATACACAGTATTATCTGTCAATGTATATGAAGATTACCCAAGAGTAATTGTCAATATATACACAGGATTATCTAACAAGGTACATATATACACAAGATCTGCCAATGTATTCACAAGATTATTGATCAGTGCACAATAGTATCTATGACCATAAATAGGCAAGATTATCTGTCGATTTTTCGTAAGAGCATCTGTCAATATATACACAGTGTATCTGTCAATGTATACACAGTGTATCTGTCAATGTATATGTAGTGTATCTGGCAATATATACGCAGTGTATGTCAATGTATATACAGTGAATCTGTCAATGTCATAGTGTATCTGTCAATGTATACACAGTGTATCTGTCAATGTCGTAGTGTATCTGTCAATGTATATGCAGTGTATCTGTCAATGTATACACAGTGTGTCTGTCAATGTTTACACATTGTATCTGTCTATGTATACGTAGTGTATCTGTCAATGTATACACAGTGTATCTGTCAATGTATACACAGTGTATCTGCCAATGTATACACAGTGTATCTGTCAATGTATACGTAGTGTATCTGTCAATGTATACACAGTGTATCTGTCAATGTATACGTAGTGTATCTGTCAATGTATTCACAGAGTATATGTCAATGTATACACAGTGTATCTGTCAATGTATATACAGTGTATCTGTCAATGTATACACAATGTATGTGTCAATGTATATACAGAAGTGTATCGGTATGCTGATTGTGGTTGTGATACCATGCAACAATGCACTGCCTGAGTTCTAGCAATCAATCAGCCTTAAACCATCCTAACTTGTGACCCCGGAAATAGGAACCTATGTTGTTGATGCCTGGAGGGTGGGGAGATCCATACATACCTCCGAGGACAGAAGGGCAGAATACACATTCCTGTATGTTAAAACCTTTCTTGTTTTGTTTAGAAATTTATCAGACAAATATCTTCTCGTTGATAGTCGTCGTTATTTTTTAATGGAATATGTGCATCAATTCAAAATAATATACTGTAAATCATAAAATGTTAGCAGGCATAAAACTTTAACGAATTTAACGAGTTGATCTTAGACGTTAACGTTTCATTCACTAATATTTCTTAAGGAGTATTCCATAGATGTACTTGTGCACTGTATTTACGTTTTGTGACTATTTACTGTACATACATGTGTAATTAGTTATTGTTGATACTTTTGTTATCAACAGTGTTACACAATGGCAATTTATGATAAACTTTCATGAAGAAATCGCAAAAATTACTTTATAAATATGGCGAGCTCGTTAACATTGTATGATGCTAACAGGTCGATAATCCATCAGTCGTTAAGTTTAATGATGCTAACATTTTATAATTTACAGTATCCATTCTTTGTGCAGCATTTGTTGATGAAAATAAGTATGGTATAAATATCTTTAACATAGAAGTTTATTTTGACTAGTGGTTTTGTTGACCAAGATAAATCTTGACGTTATGTTTATTTTGTCTTGTCCTAATGTTGGTTGTCTGTTACCATATTTAACATGCTTACAGATCTAAGACGTCTTGTTGACGAGACATGTGAAATGTTATTGGTAGTTTGGCATTTTAGCAGGGTTTCTTGTTGTGCATGCCTTCATTGTGGATAATGATGGAAGCTTAATTTCATTTCACATCTCAATGTTACCACGAGATTCTGAATTCTTCGGATAGTATGTGTTATATATAGATTTCTGTGGAAGTGTTGGACATTAATGACATGCCAATCCTCTCCTTGTCACTCTATAGATGATGGAATGGAACCTTCAGCGACATTAGTGAACTCACCAGGAGCCAGTTTTTAGACATTTATTGACGATATGTGTATGATACAGCTTGCCTATTAAGACGTGAACTTTGGTAAATGATATATCAATAATAGTCTGCTTTACGTGAAACATCAAATGTCAGGCTTAAGAAACTGCAGAAAGCTTG
Organism: Lepetodrilus ovalis; assembly: GCA_032361185.1. NCBI lineage: Eukaryota > Metazoa > Mollusca > Gastropoda > Lepetellida > Lepetodrilidae > Lepetodrilus > Lepetodrilus ovalis. Next base: position 529 of record JAUTBQ010184927.1, on the reverse strand, counting down.
TGGTGTTGCCCTATGACTATGCATTTTGAATGACTTGGTAAATACATTTGTAGAGCTAGAGTGTCTTGCTTTGAAGTTGGTCAGAAGTGGGAGAAACTGTGGGTTAACTGTCATAGATAGCCTGTCGCTGAAGGTGTTGGTGCTAACGGTGTTGACGGCTTTGACATTTATCAATGTTTCATTGCTTTGTTGAGTGCTTAGTGCTCACTGTTCAATATCAGAATGTCTAATCTTGTTGAATTTTACTCAATAAATTGTATTGAAAACAAAATCAGTATGTGTGCGGATAATATTTCAAGTAATTTCTGACCTCTATAAGTTCATTGCGACCTAACTTTTAGATAAATGATAAATGTTTTGGTTTGCTAAGAAATGCTGATTTCTTCTTGTGCGATATGTCAAACAGGGTTTAACTTAGGTTTAAATTTTTGGGAGTCCTGGGGACGCGTGGCGATATACTTTTCGCGTCCCGAATCTAAAAAAGGGAGTCCCACATTTTAACTGAATTATTAAGCCAAATATACCCTTT
>JAUTBQ010184916.1:0-10724 GCA_032361185.1 Lepetodrilus ovalis | reverse complement strand
TTTTACTATGTTGCGCCAAGAGATTTCTTACGTTTAAAAGAAAGTTTGCCTATGGAGGTTGTTCGTCCTAAGAAGGACTAAGAAACGTGCACAAAATCGACAAAATTGTTTTGTTTATCGGAATGAAATGCATTATGCCTTAATAGCCTGTTACTGTGTCATTATGAATAGTGTCGCTTCACACCCAAAACTTGTGATAGAGCAATCCAAGATCCAACTCTCCTTGGAGTCAAAAATCTATGCTGGTTTATTTCTATTGGTACTAAGTTTTATAATTGGTGTGTTGCTTGTTTCTTTTTTTTCGCCACTAAAGCCAATAATAGTCAGTGGTAGAAATAATCCCCAAAATAAATTACAAGTATCTCCTACAATAACACGCTTGCCTATATTGATGGATAGAGTGGTAAGAGATTCTTCGGCTTATGTATATGTAAAACCTACTTCAATACGCTATGAACTAGGAATACCTTGGGGAAGGAAAATAGGTTTGGAAGAAAAGGGCTTGTAGAGACTGTCTAGTCTCTATGGTTTTTATTTCTACAAGCAAAACGGTGTTGTAAGCAATGAGTATTGAAAACAAACAAAATAATAGTATGTCACAAAAATTACCTAATAAGGTTTTTTCTGATAGTGATGAGCTAAGAATATTAGATAGCAACTATATTTTAGGCGCTTGTTTATTACACAGCGTAACAGGTGATATTTATGCCGCATGGCATGCTGCAATCGGTATTGAAAGTTTATCAAACAGCTCCTCTTATGATTTTCCCCCTCAGTTCTTTATTAAATTATTGCCTGATAGTTTTTTTCATTTAAATGAAGTTAGTCAAATTATTGCAGGTGAAATAGAACAGCTAAAAGACTGCTTTGATTGGTGTAAAGTGGTTACTTTTGAAAAGAATGCGGAAGCAGCCTATTTAGTTTTACAACTTCCACGCGGTGATTTTTTTAGTAAAAAATTAGTCGCTAAAAGACCTTATGGCAATCTATCCAAAGTTTTGCCTCTAATCACTAATGTAAATAAAACATTAAATATTCTAAAAGAGTGTGGTATTCGCCATGGACGGGTAGAGCCCGATTCTATTTATATTACTGAAAGTGGTGATATAGGGCTTGTGGATAGTATTTATGTCGCGGCAAAACAGCATCAATTGGAGCAAGATATTGATCACACCGCAACAGTACCTAATAAGGAAGCACTTTATGCAAGTCCTGATGTCTGTTTTGGCAGAGTGGTATCAGATCAAGATGATGTCTTTTCGCTTGCATGTATCTGTTATCGTTTATTAAGCGGACAACATCCTTTTGGTGGAATGAATAGTGTCTCTGCACTATTAAATAAAATTCGTCCTGAGCCAATTACAACGCTATCAGAAGATCAATGGCAAAATTTGGAATATGGACTGAGCCTAGCAAAAGAAAGTCGTCCACAAACAGTCAAAGAGTTTATCAATGGTTTTGATTTAACATCAAAACCATTAAAGCCCCATGAAAGAAGGAAAAAAGAGAAAGAGGCAGCAGCTGCAAGAAAAGATGCACAGGATTTAATGCGCAGTCAGGCTAAACGAAAGGCGGCAATAAAGAAACAAACACAATGATAAAAAAAGAAACAAACAAACAACGTACAAGCATGTTTGCATAGAAAACAAATTATAAAAATACTAGTTACCGCAAATGTAGATTGGTGGGGTTTTTTTCTTCTCACTTTTAATAAATCACAATATTTATCCCATCCTCTAAATAAATACCATTAAACATGCCTACTTAACATACATTTGGCATAAACATAATGGTCTGTTTTTTTGTGGATGTTTATCCTCATGAAACTTAACTCACCACAAACGTATGTTTCTACTCTGCTATATACACGTGCAACAGAGTAAGTGAACTTGACATGTACACCCTCACCGCCCCGTGATGACGCACGTGTGCGCGAATACAGGTATATTCGTTGGCTACGTTCCAGGTGGGAGTAGCAGTACAGTACTGTACCCTTATGACATATACACACATGTTTATTTCACAGTGATATCTGTACTTTTGCTTGCCATGCATACTCACTGACATGCACTCACAACACAGACAACGCTAGTCATTGTGCTAACTGCGTACACGAATGCGTAAGAGCTACCTCCAGGCACGGGGTTCGACTCCGGGTCAGGAGCAATCTGGGTGCTTTCTATACATCTTGCTTTAGTACTTTAGATGCAAACAGACGGGCTGGTGTCAAAGGCTCTAGCATTATGGGGTTAATGGTTGTTTCAGTTATGTACCAAGGAATACTACGTTCCTTTCCGTTATTATTGTAGATGTTCTTGCCGTTCATTTTGCCCAACCCAATGCACGCAATTAACTTATTTTAGTGAGCTATTATTTTAAGCGAGATAAATTGATATTTTATGCATCTTTTTGTGGTAGACCTACGAGTAGTGCTTACCGTAGGAGGTGATGCCGCAGCATCTATGTTTTACAGTCTGACCAACTAAACACGAATTATGACAACCGTATATAGTAGGAAAACAACATGTGTACCTGATCAAGGGTCGCCCTAGGAGATTCGAACTCCGAACTATCGCATTTGAAGTGACATGCTGTAGACCTAGGTTAAAACCTTCCATGTACTATAGTATATCTTTAGCAGACACGAACCATCCAACCTCCGAGCCCCAATACTTTCTCAGACCCGCCTGACACCCACAAACTATCTGCAACGTCAGCAACTCCATTATCCGACCACTGCCATCAATATAGTCCTTATATCCACATTACCACTACGCCACATACTAGTACTCCATATATGCCAATCTACGTTGAGTTGAATCTTCAATCCACAATAATTGTGTTAAATCTTCAATCCAATATCGTATTATTATTATTTATATTGCTGTTGTTGTTGTTGTTGTTGTTGTTGTTGTTGTTGTTGTTGTTGTTATTATACTTAATAGTATTATTTATTATTATTGTAATACTACTACTACTAATATTAAATGATGATGATGCTAGTGCTAATGATGATGATGATGCTGATGATAAAAATAATAATCATAATACGAATAATAAAAGTAATAATAATAAATAAATAAATACATAATGCATGAATGAATGGATGAATGAATGGACGGACGAACGAATGAACGAACGAACGAACGAATGAATAAATGAATGAATGAATGAATGAATGAATGAATGAATGAATAAATGAATAAATAAATAAATAAATAATGATTATAAAAATATTTAAAATAATCGAAATAGATTATCCTACTTTACGCACAAATCCTCGCCATTGAGTTATCAACATCTCGCGATGACTGGTTTATGGACGCCGATTACCTCATAATTAATCAATATAAACAAACTTGCACCAGCAATCAAGTTATCAACTTTGCAGTTATGATTGAATAACTATGGCATTACTCTTTCATAAATCATAGCAAATAACGTTTAAATATGTATTCCCCCCCCTCCGTGGCGGTGATGAATGGGTCCACGTAGCTGTTCCCGAGCGCGGAGGCTTCAGACAGACATTCTCCGAACAGGGACTTATCACAAATCATTAAATCATTGCAGTGTTTATCAATATGCGTTGGTCCGACTTTCAGTGGGTATGACAATGTACGGAGCTTGGCGGGGGGCAGTCATAGCGAAGAGAAATGACGATACGTTTCTGGGGCTTTCAGCTACGGTGTAGTGGGACAATATCAGAATTCTATAACCGATTTCTACCCGTGACGTTAATCGAGTGGAGAAACACTAGGTCATTGGAAGCGTCATCTATTCATAATTTGAAAACCGAAGAGAAGCAATTTGAAGATGAGTTTTTAAAGCAAAATAAATTAAGTTTAGTTTTATACGATGATCAACTTACAAGATAGCTTTGTCACAGCATAGGCTACTTGCTAAGAGCAAGTGGTTTTTATCATGCATACTTTACGAATACATCTCTTTAAATATTAATCTTACTTATTCAATACCGTCACAATATGGTCATAATGTTTACTTTGAAAATCCCAACCGGCCAATTCGATCCTATTTTCTTATATTTTATATTTGTTTTCGATGGTATCATTTTATTGGCTGAACATCCGGGTAATCATTGACAATATGGCAGTATTGGGAACCCGGATGTTAGCTTCATTCCTGATACGATGTCAGTGGTTCGGTGTTCTTTCTGACTCTATATCGGAGTGAGTGTACTCTAGAACTGTAATCTCCCGGATAACTTTAGAATCGCTCCAACGCAGCCGCGAATTCGCCGACACACGACAACACCGACCGACGATCTGCTTTGGTGAAAAATTCCCTGTAAATTCGTTTTCGACGGCGATTAGTCTGGTCGTAAGTGCCTTGTAATGTTGCACATAACAATTTGTGTATCGGTCGATGAATTATTGAAAGGATTATTGTAATAATCCACCGCGTGGGGTAGGCCATAATTAAGCAAGCACCGGGGAAAACGAGACAAAGTATTTCAGTCGTGTAATGAAATGATTCAGCTGAATCGGTCTCCATCTCACTTAGTCAACTGGTTATAATCAACTTCGAATTTGCTCAGAAACCGGTGCGTTTTTTACAGTATATTCGATCCCATAACGGCTCTCTTAGTCACACTAATAGTTAGAATGATGTACAAATGAAATTGTCGTTCTAAACAGTTAGGCTAGGCTACTTGAACTCGAATCAATCGCTATTATACGTTTTATTTGTTTTGGTTTTAAAAAAAAAGGTATGCCTAGTAAAAAATGTCCATAATATGAAGTATGGACATGTTTTTCTCTTCATGCCATTACTCATTACGAAATTTGTTATAATTCTAGGGAGAGTATTGACTACATCATCTTACCAAGATTTTCGCGGAATGCTATGAGTGCGATACAATGTAGGTCCCTATATTAATTATATATTAATATAAACATTGCCAGTACATGTAGTTATCTTTTGTTCATTCACTGGAGTATGAACGATTTGAAAGTCTGGTAATACTCTTGTTAACAAACATCAGATATAAGATATTTTAGGGCCTTTTGCTATCGAATATTTAAGTATACATCTATTCTAAGCACACATGATGTACAAAAACACTGTGTAAAATATCTCAAGACCTGTTACAGGATCGTGTTCTTAATTGGTACCCTAGGTCACTTTAAAGGTGGACTCTCACGGTGCGAATTGTAATAACAACTTGTTTTATCTATGTATGAGAAAATGATGTAGAATCGAATATATTCGATTGTTCTCATGTATCGATAATACAAGTTGTTGCTACAAATCGTACCGTGAAAGTCCACCTTAAGCAATTCTATCGCGGACATTTTACCATTGTAAATTCTGTCTAAATATAATATGCACATTCAATATTACTTTGTTGAAATGTCACGTTTCTATGTCTGTTAATATGCAGATGTGAGAGAAGCAGAACATCTTTATGCAACTAACTGTATCAGGTATCGCACACATACCCGCCCCCTCCTCCTTCCCCACCCATAAAACAATGCGCAGTGCGTAGTACTTCTATGGTGAAATAATATGAGATGATAATTATGTACGAATATCTAAACAATAAATATGTTATGCCTACATATGATAAATTACATACTGGTCCATTTTCATAATGTTTTCCCGCAATTTCCAAGTGATCACAATGCTCATGATGCATATTAATGTATTGCTAAGTTATTATGTCCTATCATCATTACAATACATAGGCCTATTCTTTAAATCATATTGCATTAACATGTCGACTTAAATGTGGCATTATTGTGAGTATTTATAACCTATGTTTTAGCCAAAATGTATTAAGCAACATTTTTCTTTGCACTGCTGTTTCTATAGTACTATACAATAAAAAAGAAGGTCAAAATTCACCTCCAAATTGAATTGTTTATTCAGATATTATATAGATCTGTTTCTAACCAGAATACGCACAACACAAACTCGAGTCACAAAGTCCAGCTTAGTCATGCTTTTGTTTCACTAACATGATATGAGTTCTTACAAAATACCAATATAGGTCAACCATCTGTGATGGTATGCCTTTAAAAGCATACTATCACAGATATCTGACCGGTATAACTGACACACGAATTTCTATCTGAGACTATACTTACGTTTGATTTGTCCACCCAACAGTTATTTTTTACTGATGTACTTATTCACCAACACTCGATAGTAACAAAAAAGTAATAGTTTAGTCTATATGAATAAACTAATTATCTTGCCTTTGGAACATCTCATCTATAACTGCTGGAAAACACCAACAAACAAACAAAACAAAATACTCTCGCACCACCACCACCCTCTACACCCCACCCCTCCCCCTCCGTGTGTAGATCGATGAAAGGGATTTTGGCGATACAAAATTGATGATAATTTTCACAAATGAATTAGAAAATGTAGTTTGTATGTATTACTCAATAATAGTAATAATACGCGTTTATTGAAGTCCGTGATCGTATGCCTTTATACAACGGACGTTAATTTTGAGGGGTCGTCGATCAAGTGAGAGACATTTAGCACGTCAATATTATGCAGCTGATGCAAGAGAACGAAAACAAGACCACACTTCCCTGGTGAGTTTGAGACTTGAAATTTGTTTACAGGTTATCTGAGTGAGAATCAGAGCGTATTAGGCCGCACTTGACTGAAATCGATCAATCGGCCAACATAAATCACAACGAAGACAATTCTCTGACGGAAGCCTCAACGGTCTATTACAGGGAGGTAATTCGTTCCCATCGATTGCCTTCATTTGAAATGGACATTATTCTGGATGTTTGAGTTCGTGTCCTACCAGTCGTTACTATTCCTTATAGTCTTGCAGACCTGGTTCAGGACATGGGAAATCGACACGTCCAAATGCCAACTGAACTGTAACCCGCATTGACTATCACACCTAATCGGTAACTTCCGATTTACTGTAAACATGGCTATAAATACACACGAATACACACATTGGTCCCGGGACTTAATTCGTTCGCAGTGGAGAGTAACTTATGCGGATTAATTCCCTCGCGATCGAGTGTATTATACGTAAGCTAAGGATATATCAAAATATTGAAGAATTATCATTTTGAACATTCCGAACTGTAAACAGGTTTACGTAAGTGTGCCTTTCAATTATGCTCTTGCTAAATATGGTTGTCAAACCTAAACTATTTGCTGTATTACTTGCTATGTTTTGCCGAAAATAAATAACATACGATTATGTTCTTCCGATGATTTATGTATCGTAATTAAATTAAGTGTTTTCGCTACATTGTGAACTATGCTATCGGTGGATACTACTTTGGTTTACTATACGAAGTAGGTTACTGATTAATTTCTGTTGTTGTTTGTGCAATGGGGTCTAAAATGGTCAGAATTGATATTTTTGAAAGTACATGAGCACCTACCATGAATGAGTGGTATTAGAACGTGATTAAGGCGTTGACAACCATTATTAGCAAGAGTATATTATGACCACAGGAAAAGAACGGATCGAAATCCAATTGGAATTTTAATAGACACACGTTTCGATCTTCAATTGCAATGTCTAGAATGATTTGTGAGAAACCCTGATTCTGATTGTACGGGTCTCCCGGCTTTGTACTTTAACAATCGGGTCGTACATTAGTCGGGGCGTAAATCCAAGCATACGCCATGTATTTGCAATAGCAGGGACATAAATAAATATTATGTAAATCTCAATTTATGCCCAACATACCGGTACGACCCGGCTTTTAACGCAACGCAGATCTGGATTACTTTCTAGGTTGCGACGCAGAATGACGTTGTTATCTAGGTTTTCCATGTAATTTTGCCATGGGATTTAATTTGAAACCGAATGCGTTAACAATATAGAAAAAAAAAGCGAAATGTTTATTAACAACATCGATGCAGCTGCGTAAAATGAGAAATATAGCGCAAACATGTCAATCTTTATTGTGTGTGAATGATGTAATCATTTTGTAAATGTTAGCACAGTTAGATGACATTAATTGAAGCAAAATCACGACATTCATCCCTCACCTCAACCCGCTCCCCAAAATGGAGGATGTTTGCGATCTTGACAGTATTGATTTTCCTCTATAGAATTTATTGACCAAATTATCTAAAAATAAATTCCATTTCCAATTCATTGAATAATCATAATGTTTGACTCTCTTATGACATCGACACGAGTTGCAACGGTTTGAGTATTTCTTCTTTGTCTTTCTGATAATGATCGACGTCATACCTGCGGCAAACACTCAACCTCCCCCACTCCTCAACCCCACTAAAAATAAATACGTTCCCTTCGGAATTCAATTCAATTTTTCCTCATCCAGATACCTAATGGGGAACATTTTTCGGATTCTTGATAACCGAAATGTATTCAAAATTGATATTTTGGTGTTGCTTTTTCACGTTTGACGTCATAAAGGCAATAACATGGATAGCATAACGTAGAAATCTAACTTTTGTTAACCGAGGTACTCATTACCACACCGCCAATGTTACTTATCTGACACATAAGTCGGGGGAATCCTTATTCTATGGACATTAAAGTAATGAGCATTTCTGGGACGTGCCAATTGCCATGTATTTCCATTTATTGAAATTGGCGAGTTTTGTTAAAGTGCTGATAACGTGTATTACGCTATATAACAGCGTGTAGGAAAGGCACTTAAGACGAACGTCCCACCTATTCTGTTCTAAGTATACTGTCTTTATTGAATTAAGTCGTGTTCTTTTTTAAATGTGTTGCACATCACTTGGCAAATTGGTAGTGATCGAAACCCAACGTGAAAAGGAATCCTTATAGCTGTGAATGAACACCAGTTTCAGCAATCAACAACAAATTACAATTGTTTTCGGGTAAATCTCATGCATGCCACCATATAATAAATATTATAAAAAAAAAATTAAAATACAAAGAACATAAACATTCACATATCATTACGTAATTAATTAAAATTAATAATTAATTATTATGTATTTTCTCAAAACTGACCATTAGGGACACTTTCAAATAAGATATATTAATATTGGGATCGTTAATTGTTTAAAAAAAAACGTGATTATTTAAATAGACAACTCATAAGAAAAACGTTCAAGTGCATGCATACCAAGGAAACATCATGATTGCATCTAAATATATCCTTCATCTGAAGAATAACAGTTCTTTAACGAACTTATGCGGACAGTCCTATAGATTTTCTATTATCTGAAACACAATATGCATGTACTAGTACTTTAACAGACCACAGAATTGACATAGACGAAGCAACGGTCCATCGTACCTCCCACTCTCTATTACAACGTCAACTTCTGTACTCTTGCTATTGTTCGTTGCCAGCCGCCCGTCTGTAGCTACGATGGATGTATTTATATCACGAAAGTTATATATGGATATAACAACCAGTGGGAGTATATGTATTAGTATTTTATAATTAACTTTCGGCAAATAGTTTCTTTCTTGATTTGTTTTAAAAGTATTGTTTTCTAATTTTAACTTGAGATTACATTTTCACCTCTAACTTTAAAGGCATACAATCACAGATGGTGGTTTGGGACTTGTTCTTAAGTACAACTACAAAGTACATTCCCTTGACATAATTATATACAATCATATTTGTTCTTCCAAAAACCATTCCAACGTTGTATGGTAGACGGAACATTCCAACTATAATGTACAACCGCATGATAGGTTGAATCGAAAATATCGACTAACGGTTGGCATTCTGAATGTGGTTTGCTATTTTGTATTCATGCAAAGGGAAATAACTCAAAATTTAGGTCACTTTACTACAAGATCAGTTGAGGCAACAAAGACAAGACAATTAATAGTCCGTCGCACTAATTCATATAAAATATGATTTATTTATTTTTATCTATCGAGTGTTTGGGAATAGGTACATCAGTCAATAACAACTTTTGGGTGTACAAATCAAACATAAATAGTCTCAGACAGAATTTCGTGTGGCTCTTATCTAGGTCTACGAATTGTGATTGTATGCCTATAATGTCAGTTTGCAATGGTATACTATCCAGATGTAAATTTTCTGGCCGGATTTCAGATCTAGTTGGTATTTGCGCATGTACACTTCGATGTACTATACTAAATATACAAAAAGCAACGGTTTATAATGCTATTTGTGTTGCATATATATTAATATTGCGTCCGTGTCTGACAAGAAACATCAGATTAAAATAAACTTCCAACAGGTGCATTGCGAGTGCATACTTTTACACGAAGAAAGAAACCATCTAATTCCTTCCACACTGTTTACCTGGAACATGATTCATGATCAGTGTGTATATTAACTGACATTACCAAAAACATTTATTATTTTAGGCCAAATGAACAGGATATGACTCGTTATGCAATCCTGTTACATGAAATTTAATTACAATAATGAAACATAACAGATTCAAAATGAGTAACGCCACATATTATGACATATATATAATATTAATACTTCATGATACAAAACATACAGAATATTTTCTACATAATAACTACCGGTAAATAGAAAACCTAGGAAAAGAAAGTCTACACATATTATCCTGTATCGACACGAAAGATTGGGAGACATTGGGAGGGAATTTGCGCATAAAACTGACATGTCACGCCGGTGCTCACCATTGTCAGAGAGGTGTAATTTATGGAAAAAATACTTAATATTTCTATATTTCACCTGCCTGTCTGCCCCCAACTCCCTCGTCATCCCCCCTCTCTCCCTCTCTCTCTCTCTCTCCCTCTC
>JAUTBQ010184915.1:0-23994 GCA_032361185.1 Lepetodrilus ovalis | reverse complement strand
AATATCGGAACACTCCTACAGAAGATACTGATGCTGCTTGCATCTTGTGACAGGCAAACTGGTGTCATCCATTGTGATGTCACAGAGGTATTGCCGTTGCTACGTGTAAGACAGTTGCTAGAGTGGGACAGGGATATCCCACATGGGCGTATCACATGGGCAAGCTCTATCCCGTATGACCGGGTATGTGAGAAAGAGAGCATGAGAGTGGGTGAGATAGAGGATGAGATACAGGGTGAGACTGAGTGTGAGATACAGGGTGGGACAAGAACGTGAGACAAAACTTGGCAAGATACATGTAGACAAACACGGACTGACTGGAGTCTGAAAGCAGTCTCACGGGAGACTGAATGTGGAGTCACGGGTCACTGAATACAGTCTGTCTGCACATACTGTTGATTTCTGCTGAAATACATCCACAACCTAGAACAGATCTGCTCTGTGGGCCGCGTCCCGTCACCAGCAGCGCCACAATAACATACACACACGGGAGCCGAGGCGACACAAATATGATGTGCAGTGATCCGTGACGATTAAAAACACAGACGCGGGTTGTTGATTAACACTCGTTCCTGCTGGAGACATCCAGAGATGCCCCAATGAACAGAAAGTGTGATTAATCTGACAGGGTAAAGGACAGGTCCAGCTTGTACCCAATCTAGCACATATCCCTATCAATGGTGTAGGGTATCAATGGCAAACTGACACCATTCTCAACTCAGTGCTCTCAGTTCTACTCGTGCATATGAGATTACCTACGACTTGCTACATGAGCTGGTGTATCTCCATAGTACATGAACTGAGTATCCAAAGTTGACCACAAACTCACTGGTTTTCATCTTTCATAACACAACATAAAAACCTATTGTTCAAAATATTCTGGAATAATGAAAAAAGTAAAGTTATCTAAAAAAAATTGCCAATGTAGATATTATGTTACAAGCAACCCAACCATAATAGTTGCTTTACACAAATCTTTACCAATTATTGATGAAAAAATCGATACACTTGTGTAGCTCTAGCACATCTTTGCAGACTGTTTAAGTAACAAGTTCAGTATAGTTCAGTGATAGGATTTTTATTCCCTGTTGGCTGTGCAAATGTGTACCATCATCAAAGCTATCCACAAATAGCACAGACAACTCCTTTGCTCGCGAATACCAATATGTACCATGTATACTGTTATAGACCCAAACGCAAAGGTCAGGTGACTGCCATAAATTCCTGAATTGTAAATCCGCCAGTGAATGACCTCACATCCACTAATGGTACGCCACCCACAGGTTTAGCTGTGGAGTGTCATGAATACAACCAATCTCTATTCAGTATCATTTCTATTCTGCAACTATAAGCATATGACAACCAACCATAGTTTCCATGATACCTAATCTCATACATCCCGTTTCTATGCTGTAACCTCATGACAATTAATTAATCAATCAATCAATCAATATATCAGTTTCTATTCTGAAACTGAGTTCTTGACAACCATTCAACAAATCTGTTTCTATGCAAACTGTAAACTCGTGACAACCATCGTAACTATCGCAACTGTCAGCTTATGACAACCTATCTATGATTCAGTTTCTATGGCAATAGTCAACTCATAACAACCAATCTATATATCAGTTTCTATGGCAACCGTCAACTCATGACAACCAATATGTTTCTATGGCACCGATCAGCTCATGACAACCACATTTCTATGATAATTGTAAGTTTACGACAACCAATCTATGTCAGTATGAAGTAACTGTCAGGAAATGCACTGAGAACCAGGATGTAAATACTGTTTTGATGGTCAGTGTGATGTCTGGCGCTTGCTTCATTGATGCTGCCAGTCTGCAGTGTTTACACGTAATTACTCAATGAAACTTGTAAGCCGCACGTAGGCCGATGTATTGTATGATACACACACTACCCACAGCTTCCATAGGAAATTACTTGAAATTGATACACAAAAAGGATAGCGGGTTAAAGCGATCACTTATCTACAATTAGCAGCAATATCCCCAACGTACAGAAGTCCAAATATAGAGCATCAGCCAATAAAGTTATTGGCGACTTAGCTGCTGCTATTTTCTGTCTCTCTCCTGGTCTCGCCTACTTAACACGGCAGTCTCGCCTACTCTCAGATTAGTGCGACTGACTCACGCTCGCTCGCCTACTAGTGGTCTCAGAATGTCAAAGTGGATGCCAGGTGGCCTGGCAGTGGTAGACATAGAGTTCCGAGGAGGAATCCACTGACCGCATACACTGTAACACGCCGAGAATAATTCTGCTATGTTGACCAGGTCAATTTGATTTGGGATAATTGGATTCAATGGGTAATGATTCTTTTCAGGATGGCGTTGATCTCACCAGTCTTATGACTATTTCAGTAGGGCTCGAGATAGGTTACTCTACTTTCTCAAGAATAGATGTATTTTTCACAAGATTGTCATGTCCTTTTAGAAATAATCTATTAATGAATGTCAGTTCATGGAAATAGTTGTTTTATGATTGTCAGTTTTTAGAAATATTCTTTTTATGGTTCCCAGTTCTTAGCAATATTCTTCTTACAAAATACAATATATTGATTTTGACTGAATTAGTGTTTTTTGTCCAGTGGGAATATTTCACCCATACGCGACTGAAATACTATAAGGACGATTGTCACTTATTTGTAAGGAATACAATATTCTTCTAAACATTTGACAGTTTCTTTAAAGTGTTCTTTTTCTTTTTACGATTGTCAGTTCATTGCTGTCTCAACTTTGAAGTTAGGAAATCACTCCCACACAGATCAGTCCCACACAGATCAGTCATCAGTTCCACACAGATCAGTCCCATACAGATCAGTCCCACACAGATCAGTCCCCTGGTGCCATTACAACCATTACGGTCCTAGGTTCACACGTGGCTTAGTCATACCAGAAGGTATCAATAACATTTGTGACTAGTGGTTCTAAATACCACTAAGCCTGTGAGAACAGAGTGTGAGTAAGTGTGGCATAATGTCGCTGTAGTAAGTGTTGCGTAACGTTACAGTGGGAAGGTTTCACCCACACAGCACATGATGTTAAAACATTTGATGACACAAGCGCTTTAAAAAAAAACCCACGTATCTATTTTCTTGGTCTTTGTGACACACAAGGGGCTGTGAAGAACATAGAACATATTCTAACTGGGATCCCTACAGAGTACAATGAGGTCTGCATCTAGAGCTGGAATGTACAATATGCCCAGACAGGAGATCAACTTTCATCAAGCCCCTCCCACCTGTGGACCACGGACATGGCTGTCCTACATTGCTAGATTAAATACGTTTGTATTTTGGATGAGGAAATGATACGATCAGCCGACATACAGATCCAATATTCCTCCTCACCATGGTTACTCTCTACGAGACTAAATATAGCAGTCTGTTTGAGATAGTTTACATCCAAATGCAAAAAGGTCATGAAAACATTCCGAGTCCTAATATCAAAAAGCACAACAACATGGCATTGTTTGTTAATGTGCAGAGAGTAGACAAGGTGTAGACTTGTCATCATCCTCCGTGACAATTAATTCTCATTTAGGGCGTGTTCCTGACATTGGTCCTGCCCTTGGATCATACTGTTCATCTAAGGACTATCACAGACTGCATACCTGCTGTGATTAAAGGCAAACATCAGGCTGCAGTATGCCAGCATTAATAACCAGCTCTGGTGGCACTGGAGTACAAGGACAAGCTGGGAACATCCAGCATGTGAGTGGAGTATGACTGAGATGTGAGTGGAGTATGACTGAGATGTGAGTGGAGTATGGCTAAGATGCGAGTGGAGTATGACTGAGATGTCTCGTCAGGTCTTAGTCATTGAACTCTCAAGCTGTACTATCTTCCCACTGCATGCTTGATGGATTACATTGCCAAAGTTATTACTGAGAGCCAGTGAGCAAGACGATCCAATATTGTGAAAGTCAGATTTCCAATAAAAAAAATCTTGCATGTTTTGACTCTGGTTCTAAACGTTAAACTACTGGATGAATGAATTAGTGCGTTACCGCATGTTTTATTGTCTGGTTTAGAAACCTGCAAGACTTTATTGGAAATCCGACTTTGTAATTTTACTGCTCCAATTAGATGATCATAATGAACATAACGAAAACCTAAAATATGTGGAAAGCATTTTGAACATTACCAACTTGAATACCATATCAGATGGGGGAAAATATAACTTTTCCCAGAATTGTAATATCACCTCCAAACGGAACTAACAAATGCAGAAACACATCCTCATAAACATGTTAAACGAGGCATTTATCCCACACACATGCCATCTTACACAAACCACTTGTACTTAGGATTGCTAATTCAAAGACAACATATCCCTTACTGGTGTAAACAGAGTGGAGGTATTCCAAACACAGGGAGGTACAGGTTTATACAGTCAGACCTGTGTTGTCCTACTGGAGAGTCCTGTCTGCTAGACCCTGCACCCACACCGCCCACAAACCTGCACCCACACCACCCACAAACCTGCACTGACACCACCCACAACACCACCCACAAACCTGCACACAAGTCCAAACCTCTAAAACTCTCAGCAATGCAAATTAAACATAATCCTCTAATTCGTTCAGCTATTCCCAATCACAAGCTTAACCTGTATCGTAGGACCGTAATTACTGAGAACATATTTGACCAGTCTCTCATTCCTGCCCCATCACCCCACAGCCCCTGCTGGACAGTCAGTGATAGTGTACACTGAGACCACAGATACATGTACTTATATCTTGTCATGGATGACCATCTGATAACAGAACAAGCAGAAAAACCATCTGGAAAACAATCCAAGTTGACTTTTCAAACACGGTACATCACTTCCCCCATTAGCAACACTCTGGTAAAGTTGTCACCACTAGAAGACAATACCTTGACCGCTGCAGGCCTTACAAGGACACAGGCCTGTTTAATGGACATTGTATTCATGAGGGCCATGCACACCTCCACACAATGGCCAACGCGGTCTGAAGCAATACGACACTGTGATTCATGTCCACAGACTTCAAACAGACATTACTGAGTCTTTTCAAGCTAACAAGAACAAATGTTTTTGATCCACCCAGGCAGGTAAATTATCTCTAGATATATCGTATCCACTGGACCATAGCCGGGGTGTCAGTCTAAGGGTCAGAGGTCAGACGGGGCGAGGTAGAGCGGACCTGGCGATGTTTACAAGCGGATAACCCTGGGAAAGAACAGAACTGCAGATGTCAGCAATAATTATGCAGACTCCTGTATAATCGTGTATCATACTATTAGTCTACACTATGTAGCGCACCACTTCCCTTTCATAAAAGTCACACACTATGTACGATACAATCTCCATTCCTTATATTAATTCTTTCATAAAAGCGACAGGTATTTTTGTTGTACAGTATTGGGTGGTGTAACAAAAACATGGAAATTCAACATACATACATGTACAAGTACGTACATTTTCTAGTAGTAACATTTTCATCAAATTCAATTCTATGCATGAATGCAAGCCTATTAGCATTGGAGCAAATGTCTTATTACACCTCATTTGATGACTGCTAAAATACAATAGATACTACACAATGTTACACAAGTACTTCAGACACGACACAGATACTACAGAGACATATCTTGTCATATTGTTAGCCTCTCAGGGTAGCCGCATGTCATACAGGTAACAAACACTTCACTAGAATTACCCTTAGGGTTGGGCGGATGAGAACTGCTGGGTCAACTGAGTGATTGTGGAGTTTAACATCGCTGCGGGAACCTTTCACCCATTTTTGCGACAAAGGGTACAGTTGAGTGGGACTCCAGAGCTGTGTGGGTAAAGTGGGACCGCGGGCTGTGTGGGTAGAGTGGGACTGCAGTAGAGTGGGATTGCAGAGCTGTGTGGGTAGAGGGAGACTGCACAGCGGTGTGGGTAGAGGGGGACTGCAGGGTTAGGTGGAATGGGACTGCAAGAGGAATGTGATCTGGTTTGGTGGGTGATGAAAACATTACAACTTCAACAAGTTCACATCAGTGATGCCAGATTATGAAGCGGTACCTCCCTCAGGTCATAACCATCTGCCAGGTGTGTGCCCACAGACACAGGAGTGCACCCACAGACACGGGAGTGCACCCACATACCAGACAGCACAGTGGGATGTGCCCCAGGGTGAGGTCAGGGCACAGCATGAACACAGGCAGGTGACATGCACATAGTGTTTGCCTGTAGGTCATTAGCCTAAGACACCTGCAATGTTTTCATATCTTAAACATCGAAGCTTGAGATAATATTTGATGTCAAAGGATTTACGATCAGAAATGGTTTGCACACAGCTTGACGAGTGCCATGCAATATAGAATTAGCAGCCATATTGAAATATGGCAGAAAATGGAAAAGGGAAGACTTAGTAGAAAGTATTACTGATTATAGATAACTTTTTTTCTTAGGAATAATCTTGACAAATCTGAGATGTCATGTTACAATAGAGATTGACATTCCTAATTGGTTTGTACTTCCTGTGAAACTGATCTCTGGAAACTAGAAAATATCGTCCAACAACACCAGTTTCAAAATAAATCTGGTCAACATTTACAGCACAGGTGTGGCAGACTCTGGCCCTAGGATGGAGGTGAACTAGTTTCTGGTTCAATAGAAAAATGAACATCAAGAATCTTGTCCTGGGGCGATTGATGATCTAAATAACTCGTCCATTTCCCAATTAATACATGTTAGTATGTGATCTAATTATACCGAATTAAATGGAGAGTACAGGATAAATGTACTTTTCATATAATACTGCAAATAAATAAGAAACTGTATTTTCCTCAGATATCTTAATGGTAACCATCTTCCCACTGAGATCGTTCATCATTGTATATTTTTTTTTGGTAATGGGGTTTATTAGTCGCTTTCTAGAATCTTTCACTAACATCACGACTTGTCAAATCAATTACAATGAAACACCAATATGAGGAACATGCGAGTTGCATCTAACAGTATGGCACACCTCCATCCCCTGACCATGGCTCTCAGCTACAAGGACATGCATTCCATCCAGCCATTCATTCATTGTATTCACAGCTGGTCACTCCTAGCCGAGCTGACATTCCCTGACCAGACACGGCATGCCGATTACATCTGGATGTCAGCGCACACAATAATTGCCAGTTATCATTATTGTTAATATCACAACTAGGAAACCTATGATTATATGTGGGTGTCAGAGAAAACAAGCTAGCATTCCTTTAACAGCTGGCTTCCTTCATTCTCCATTCAACAATGTCGGGTACACTCCTACAAAGCGATATTGGTCCTCAGTGTGGTCAAAGATTTACAGAACAGGACTGAAGGACCACCACCTATGTCCTACACATTGTCTGGAGGACCAACTAAACTAACATGCCGTGGATCTAAACCAGCTAAAGCCACTTTGTACAGACACCCCCTGGGTTGTGAAGGTCCTGTTTCACCTTCTGTCGATAAGCCCTACTTCCAGGAATGCAGCTGATCGGTCTTTGAGTATTGTCTGACAGAAGGTGCCATTCTAGATGGTATCATTCAGAGGACATCATTCATGTGCCATTTACGAGTCAGGATCTTTGATGACGTTCAAAGCATGGTATGCTGCTAGTTTCACATGTAGTTATTGTCTATGGTTACATTTTTAATATTGCACTTGGGTGAGCGATATGTTGGTAGATATCCGTTTTCTTAAACTTGTTAATTAATCACTGTGCATAATTGATAACCACTCAAACCAATTTGCATGTAATTAAATAAGGTGTGGTAAATAACGTCTATTGTATTTTAGGGTGTTTTGTCACAAAAAGAAAAGCATATTCAAAACGCTAGCTATTCGCCAATGCCATTGTCACAATAATACGTATGAAGACTTGGAGATGCTTACAGGTATAATTTTGGACAAGGACATTTCTGAAACAACCCAGGATGTATCTAATTGCAATCACCGAGCATTGTGAAGGTGTTTATCAGACACGCCTGAAGTCTTACCAAGGAGGTGAAAACCCAAACATTTCGAAACAAACTTCACACCAGACAAGCATCTGTCCAATGTTGACCGTAACCTCGCTATAACATCGACCCGCTGACGACAAACACAACAACAAAGCTTCCACTATTGGCGGCAACTACTACCACTACAACAGGCTTGTGTCCGCAGAAAACCAGGCACTATCGCATAGTCCGACATAGCGAGAAACCACACGGAAGACTTGCAATCATTATATATTTCAATGTTTACAGACACACCATTGCATCAGTGTTCGAAATTACCACTGGAAACTTACTGGCCCGAATAATGATAGAAACAACAAATGTTTACAAAAAGCATAGATTTCTACTGGCTACCTTTGGATACCTTTAGCATTGGAAGAAATAGCCAGCCAGCGGTAATTTTGAACACTGCATTGCATACTTTATGTACCGATGTGTATTACATGTATATGATTGTGTACCAGTATGCACAGTGTGTCAGGGTGTATTCTGTATTGTAGTATTCCAATGAGTACTATGCAATGAGTTGAGACTGTTCACTGTGTAAAATATTCCGGTGGCAGCTAGACAGGTGTAATGCTGTATACATTTCAATAAAGACCGCCAACAATGTGGCCAGCTGTAGCTATATATATTGCCATTGAAAGTGGAGAGCTACAATGTTGAAAGCTTTCATCAGCACCAAGCTAGTGTCACTACAACCTAGTACATATAGATTTATATGCCAACTTTGCAATTTCCAATGCTCTAAAATTACCAAGTACAGTGCCCCCTCAATATAACACGGTCCGATGCACCGTGGATTTGGATACAACGTAGGGGTCAGACGTGGATCCCATTGTTATTTTCGCTATTTCCCTGTAATATCGTATAAGGCTGGCACTAAAATGTGCGGGGGGGGGGGGCGGCTGTTGTGAGGCATGGACAACTTCAGCGATACATCATAGGGACACTGTATAGACCTTTAATTTTAATCTAAAAAATGTAACATTATACATATATATCTCCTGACATGTTTGCTTGTTTGCGAACATGGTGATACTATTTAAGAAAATGTATGACGTTATTAGCCACAACTTGCATCTGTTTCATGACCCAAAGGGACCTCCAAGTTTTAGCTGGTCAGTGGGCTGTGACCTCTCACCTCTCGACCTCCCAGAATGCACTTGTTTGTGGAGGCAGGGGTTACATTCTTATCACGCTGTGACAGTTGTAATGGAATTGGGCACAACAATGTCAGGCATTACTTTGCTTTCAATGCAGCACTTATGACTGTCAAGACAGGTTCCTGTTGACCGAATGCAGGGAATGTGCTTAGATTTATTATATTATCTAACTTTGTATCAAATGATAGTGCAAATGAGTTGTAGATATGATAGGGCTCTGGACTAAGGTATGCCCGACGTACAGGGGCAAGTTAAATTGAACTGCGGGCAACCTATTATGTAACATATAGATGCTTTGGTGCCTTTACAACTTGCCCTGACCTGCCCTGCAGGCAAGTAACTCAAAATATTAGTCTGGAGCCATGTATGATCACCTGATGATGCATTATGGTCAATGAACCTTCACCTTGCTGCGTATTGAGATCTAGACGACATCTCCAATTGACTCCAGCAGGAAGAAGGTTAAATATTTAATTCATCTAATTAACTTTCTAGCAAACGATTACAATAGCTACAGCCTATTATACCTTCTACTCATTTTTATTTATTTATGAAAATCAAAATCAACAATTTGAATTAAGATACGGGTCGTAGCTAACCAGGTGACAATAGTGTCAATTAGAGCCATTCGGCATGCTTAACATGTCATGTACTGACGTTTGTCATGCAAATTAGTTGAAGTATTTCATTTGGAGAATGTCAGCATTGGCCCTGAGGTTACGTATGAGTCACTCCACTACATTAGTTATTACTACAACTGTAATACAAAAGTCGTACCCTCCACCCCCATACTCCACAAATGACAGCACTACTAGTACGTATGACAAACCAAACACTCCACATTATCAAAGTCATATTAATATAAAATTTTCTTGCTCTTGCTTTAAAGACGGGGGTTAACAGGCTGACACAGGAACGGCAAATTGTACAGCGTGTAAACACAAGGACATGCAGGAGACATGGTTTCTGGTGTAAACACCTCGTGGAATCAACAGCTCATCCGTGACAGGCCGCCGTGACATGAACACTGGCACAGTCGCGGCAGAGGACGGCCACTTACAGGTGTGTGCTTTCCAATTAGCGCGGTGTGAGTTTGTCTGATGTGTTAAGCGAGTACACACAACCATAAGAAACAAGCTCCAGGAAACTAAACTCGTTTTAATAAAATAGTGAGCGAGTGGGTGCCTTACGCGTTTTGCCTCGTAGTATTTTTCGCGTCATTGAGATGGTTTGTTTATGATGGGAGGAAAGCCTGAAAACTAAAAAAACTCAACATGTTTGATTCTGTAGACATTTAACGGCTGCCACTTGCAATGTAGATGTAACATTTTCCAGTATACATGGCTTAACAAAATAATTAGACCTGCATAATTAGCTTCATTGGAGTGGGTGTAGAAACACAGACCACTTGTGGCATAGCATTTTGCTCTTTATGGTTGCACTCGGTCTCGGTAGATGTTTGCGAGTCGATAATATCTATATATATGTAAAGTGGAATGTGCAATATATATTCATATCTACCATGTGTACCAGCAATTTCGAATCTAATTGGTGGAGTTTTTGTATTGTGATGAGACTGAGGGTGAAATGTGATCAATAGAACCGGCTGTAAAGTTGAAGCAGCTTGTACTGTACAACATCCAGATGGTGCAATAACACACCAACATGTAGGATACAAATAGCAACTTGACAATATTGTTATGGTAGGTAATTAATAACTGACAATTATGAAAAAGTTGAAGTCAATGTCATCAATGCGGTACGAGTTTTACGTGTTAGGCGAGTACACACAACCATAAGAAACAAGTGAAAAATACTACTAGGCAAAAGACGTAAAGCACCCACTCGCTCACTACTAAGCAGAAGTCAGGGGGACAAAGTTCAGTTAAAGAGGAGGTGCTGTGGGTTGACCATCATGACAGATATGAACGTAATGATCCTCAACAAACTGTATGCTTGAGTTTCAGACGACCAATTCATAGCCAAGGTGTAACAAATGACCACAGATGACCAACTGATGATAGCCTACTCTAATCAATCGACAATGTGAACTTATTAATGATATTTCTACACTTACATGAAGAATTATTGATATATCCACACTACAAGCGCAATGTTTAACTGGTTTTGCTATGATCAATATCCATTTGCCACCTCTCTCAAAACTGTACTAATTAATCAGTCATTTAGGAAATTCCATCAACATAAATCCTAGCATTTTGCTACTGTAAAACACTCCATATATTCAAATGTGAAAGTTGATTATAATTCTGTAAATCTATGTATTTTGTATAGTGCAAATAGTGTCAAATGAATCTATGATGAATATTGAAAATAATAATTAATTGTTGTTTATTAAATTGTGGTATTGAACAGCTTCATGATTCTATCACTTATTTGTCAGTTTAAGGCAGGAGGAAATCAATGTCATTTGATTGGAATTGGTTATCATTAGTTGGTCATCTAGTGCTGAATTTTGCAATAGACCTGCGAGCACCGGCTGGTACTGATAGATCAAGTAATTGTCACATAGCAGCAGACTCGTGTGGTGAAATAACAGCAGACCTGTCTATATCTGGACTCAAACCAGACTTTAATAGGCCGTTTTCTGTATTAATAGAAGGCAAATTTCGCGAGACCTCTCATGGTGGACATATACATACCAGTATATATAATTATGGCCTAACCTTGGCGCAGCAGACATACAAATCTGTGTCACACTATGACAGCTATCGAGTAAGTGAGGTAAAATCAATACCACCGAAGATCAGCCTGAGACCTTAGCCTGTATCAGCCTGAGACCTGAGCCTGTATCAGCCTGAGCCTGTATCAGCCTGAGACTGTATCAGCCTGAGCCTGTATCAGCCTGAGACTGTATCAGCCTGAGACCTGAGCCTATATCAGCCTGAGCCTATCAGCCTGAGCCTGTATCAGCCTGAGACTGTATCAGCCTGAGACCTGAGCCTGTATCAGCCCGAGACCTGAGCGTAGGACACTCCTATATGCAGAAAATCCAAGCAGGGCAATCAACTTTCACAGCGGCACATTAAAAGAAACTGCATGAATTCTTGATGACCCTGTTACACAGGAGAGACATGCAAAGGTTGTCGAGTACCCATGGATGGCCGAGATCCAACAATTAAATACTAGTAAGAACTCCAAACGGACATGATGACACACTGGTGGAATCAGATATGAAAAATTGTTGTAACACTAACAGAATATCTGAGTGGGGCTCGGACATTGTGTTGAACACGTCTTGAAGCACATGCTGTTGCTGGATAACTTTTTTTTTTTTTGTAATGGTGTTTAGAGTCGTGTTCTAGAATCTTTCACTAACATCACAACTTGTCAGTTTTATGGCAGGAGGAAACCCCTTGTCTTGTTTCAAAAGACTTGATGAATTTTGGTTTAAGTCTTTGTAGCCTGGATAGTTCAGGTGGTAGAGTGTAGGACTCGTAGCTAGAAGGCTCCAGTTCTGTCCCGACTGTAGTCAAGATATTTTTCAATGAATGAATGATTGTATAAAGCAGTCGACACAATCTCAAATGATGTATTTTAAAATTGTACATTCTTGAATGATAATACACAGAAAACTGTAGATTCGTCAAAAATAATCAAAAGATTTCCGGCGGACAAAAATTATGGCTGTATTTTCATCCTGAAGAACTCCTCGCGCTAGGATATTGTCAGGGTCAGACTCAGAGAGCCTCATTACTCAAAACTATCAGTTACACAAGAGAACCAGCGGGCCTCTTCTCCAAACGGACTTACGATTGTACGACATAGCATGTATACATGGCATATGATAGTAGGACGATTCATGTTCTTACTAATTTAGGCTAAGAAGAGCATAAGACACACAGGTAGGAAATGCCTAAGCTCATAAACATTTACTGGGATTGAATCACTAACACAGCTAGGACTGAATTGACTTTCACAAGACTCTACTTTCCCTCAATTGAAGAGGCTTCGGACAAAACTAAAATTGATTTCAGAGTTCTGCCATCATGGTGCGATGTTTATATATATTTATGTAGTCTACCATAGGAGTTGCAAAGGTCCCAACAAACACTATAAAATCTGTGTGACACTCAGATGAGGCTTTTCATTAATCATGTTAATTAAAATCAAGCCCACATGCAATGTCTGCTGTGGAGTCCTTGGAACAGACCAGACAGATTGGACTGAGGTTTCCTTTTCTAACTTTGACATCGTCCTCACCTCCCCAAATTGTCTAGCCTAGCCAACAGCCATGGATAATTGTGAAAAGATGAAAAGCTCAGAGGTGTTGCTATGACACCTTTACAATTGAGAACCTAAGCTTGTGCAATCAGGCATAGATGATCATGATGGAGCACGTAAACAGGTCTACCTGAGATTGCATAATAATATCCTGTGATACCTGTCCTTACCTTCACACTTCACTGCATATTGTACACAGCATACTCTGGAGGAATATACGAGCAAATCAGTCATAGAATAAATTTGCAAAAGATTTCATTGGTAAAACCCTAGACCGACATTTAGTTTTTCATGCTTTATGAAATAATATTATTTAATAAATTAATAGATTAAAATTAAATGTTTTAAATTCATAGGTCACGGTTAATCCAATTACCAATAGGTGTACAAATTAGGCAGCTGAAATGTCTTTCACATTACAACCACAACAGTAATAATACCAAAATCTTGCATCATATCGACCATCTACAGACAAATTATCTTGAAAATTTAGTAGGACTGCGTCATAAACAGTGGGTCACATGTTTTTTTTCTCCATCCATTTAATGGATACTTGCCATCACACTGACACGAAAGTAACTGTGTCACTTTAAACCTCAAAGTTAATCTGTGACACACTGACAGCGTGTTGTCTTCAACTAGAACAGGATTAAAACACTGAACCAAGGGCATCATGAACATAGTGAGACATCTCCTTTCTATCATGTCTACCAATATTCTTGTATCGTTGTCAGCATTTCATTTTTAAAGGTCCACTCGCTAAACAAAAGTAATACATGTATTTTAATTATTATCATTCAAAAACAATCATTTCCACATTATGTACATTCCACAGATAAGGTTTGCAAACATTTTCCAGTATGTTGGCTACTTATTCGACTTCGAAAAACCCCATTTCAGTTTACAAATTAAAAGGGTCCTGGGATCATATGTTATTCTAGAACCCTGAACTGGCTATACCAGTATACAACAATAAAACAATAACCATATAACATCAACAAACATCACACTTCCCTGTGCAGGGCGAGTGAACATGGCTGGAGGCAAAAAGTAGCCGAAGATCAAAGAAAGGTGAAATCAATATTATCTAACATGTCTGATGTAGCCTAACATGTCTAATGCAGTCCAACATCACAACTCCATTATAACCAGGCTGATACAGTGGCGTAAATCATATACACGTCAGGTGTCCGTTATAAAACACTTTTATTTTCAGTGATATTTATAGAATGCTGAAAAATGGGAGTTTGATTAGTCTGCTGGAAACATGGGAGGGCAAATAATTGAAAAGTATGTGTCAGCGGTTTCTTCATGAATTAACACTGCAACAGTTTTAATAATTAAAAAGTACTGCTTTCAAGATGGCTTACAAATTCTATACAATGAGTTGAATGGGTGCAAGTTGTTTTCCACAGGAAATTACTCGTAGCAATGCTGTACATAGAAATCTTTTATTACATGGTGGGTGTAAATCTTTCAAATCCATGCATTGGTAACACCTTTGCCATTATGCAATATAGGAAAATAGACTCTAGTAGACACTGTGCTCTCTCCATGTGTGGAATCAGTCTGGGGTAGGATATACCTGAGTTGGGGGGGACATGGAGTAGTTGTACTGGTTGAACATCAGTCTAGATGTGTGCCATCTTGGAGGACTGAGTGGCTACCAGTTAAACTACTGTGGCCGCTCTTACATCTGCAGCATTAGTCTAATACTCATACTTCAGGATTCTTTAGAAAGGATAAGAGCATTTTCGACACGTTTGAAAGAATTTGCTGAATTTATTTGGTGTGGATTTTTGTTTATTCAGGATGGCAACAACTTGGAATGAAAACACATCCAAGAAGCAATAACTTTGAAAGAGTTCGCATTAGTTTCATCAGTGTGTCTCAAGCCTATAAATAGTAGAGCCTACTCCAGGATATATTTATGCATAAACAATAACAGTAATATACAATGTTGTAAGTGTAGGGGGATATATATACACAATGTTGTAAGTGTAGGGGGATATATATACAATGTTGTAAGTGATATATACTACATGTTTAAATGTATACAATGTTGTAAATGAATATACAATGTTGTGAAATATACACAAATGTTGTAATATTGAAGGGTGATATAGCTTCATATGTAATATTAGATGGTCTGGTCTGGACTATTTATTTTTTTAAACCCATAACATTGTGCTTTAGATGTGCACAGGATGGACAAGGAAGTGTATGAAAATGCAGCAATTGCTTTCTGAGATTTACGGTTATCAACTGGTTGCATATAATACTATTTATAAATAGATCTAGACTCCAGTCTAAATTGCAATTCTGTATTTAGAAATATAGCACAGATGACCTAGTTGATCAATTAGGCGTAACACTTCACTTTCTCTTGCTATTATAACGTAAACCAGCTTGCATTTATCAGACTTAGCACATCCACTATGTTCCAGTGCAAACACAGCCGCTCTCTTTCAGCTGGCTACCTTTCTGTCTCGCTCCCTCAGGCTTGTAAGGCGGACTCAAATCAGGACAAATGTCTTCGAACAGAAGTTCTAAATGCAGTAGTATTGACCAATCGCGCTGCAAACTGGTATAGTTACAGTGCATTTGCCTGAACATTGTAAAACCGGTACTATTACGGGTACAAAAGAATGTCTGGGTTGTTACTGCACCAATCAAACATGTACCCATAAAATAAAATAAAAAGGACGCGATGTAAATTTGATTAGAAACAGTTCGGCCAAGCCTTTGTTTACAATCGTGAAACGGTAAACAGCGCGAAGCCAAGCGCGTTGTGCACGCCGGGCGCATGGAAATGAAATATACACATACCTTGAAATTGATATCAATCGCTTCCGACTCATCCATGAATCGAATTGTACATGAGTACTCCGTTTGGACATCTCCCTTGTTATTTCTTTTCCGGAACATTTTATCCGGTTTTTATAAAAATCCACACAAACGATGCTGTTGCGAGAGAGAAGAAAAGCACGGCTGGCTCTAGCTACCGCATCCAAGTTGTCGATGAATCCACAAGCTTGCTTGTTTCAAGATGGAGCGAAGCGGGTCACATGACTCAGAGGGTTCGGAGTTCAGGGGTCACAGCAGGTGCCCGGTAAAGCTGGCCGATAGCCCGTTTAGGCGTGTTGCGGCGAGGAGTGCTTTATTAACGCGAGTGATTTACCGTCAATTAATGTGGTCACTAACAGTTTGTGCTATGCAGTTTGTTCTAAAATGGTTTAATTGAAAAGTTTTATTCCGCCTCGTTTTGAGTGTCGGGGGCTGGAATGCATAACACGTGGTATTCAGGTACACGTGAACCTTCCTCAGCCTTGAACAGTTGCGTCGACTGACAGCGCATGCAACCGCTAGTCTGCACGTGTCAGTGCAAGGCGGTGCTGCACGATGATCCTGATCGTTATGGGGGTTTGTGGGTGTGGCAAGTATGTACTGGACGCAACGAGCACCGACACTGAACCGGTGATGTAGATATGAGATTAATCTACACCGGTCGGCTGTCAATCATCCACTTCCGTGTATTATATATTACACATATTTTCCCTACGAGTTCACTGCAATCCATTCACTTATTATGCATATATTCAAGGTTTATTACTAGAATACATAAAGCAGTTATGAAAATAAAATATGGTCATAAATTAATAATAAAATTAATAAAGAAATCGCTCCATACACATGATATCAAATTAATTGTTAAGAAGTAATGGTAATTGTTAAGCCCACATTTACTCCACCAAATTACACTAAAATAAGGGAAACGGAAAAATGGGAAAATATGAATTTGTTAGAAGATCAGTTACTCTTTGAACATGTAGAAAGTATGCAGATAGAGGTTTGGTCAACGAGTGAAACTGGCTTGCTTCAAGTCAACAACATGAGACACTTGTATGACTGTATGACCCTTTACAGTGGACCATATAAACCAGACCAGCCTGTTTTGTCACAAAAGTGTCCAGATAGCAAAATTTAATTGAACAGGTTCCTGGAATAAATCTCTTCACCCTGGAGCGTTCGTTCATCTGTTCATTCTGGAGTTTTACTAAATAGATAAAAAGTACAACGATATGATGGACAGTCGGAGAATAAATCTCATATATTGGGGTCTCACGCCTCATATTATTTGAGATTTTTCATGAGATCGTATTCAACAGCGACAAGTATTTTATTCAATGATTGACATCCCATTTCCAAGAATGCTTCGAGATATTTAGGAAATTTACTTATCAGTCTCTATCAACATCTTTTTCTTCTCCATTAAGCTTGCCATGTTTGACACTCAGAAATCATAGGTCTATGTATTTGTAATATGTTTTCAGGACAACCGTTGGTGAAGCTCTTTCGAAGAAGGTGATTACTGGTAGATTACTTTTGAACCCTCTTTGACACGTTGAAGTGTACACTATCAATACCATTTGCTATATGAGTAATTCCACAATACCAATGTACTACTATGTTCCTATGTACTATTATACTATATGTATATTGGGATAATGCAGATTCTAGCATATTAATATCAACAAATATATGTCCACTAACTAAGCTTTTAGTACAAGGTACATTTAATGCTAACATATCGTGATGATTACTGCATGTTATCAATGGTAGCAAGATACATTTCTTGCATGTAGTTTCTGAGAGACAAGAAAACAACAACACTACCTCATGGCTCATTACAAATGAACAAGTCAAGTTTTGTGATTTTCGAGTTAGAGATTGGTTATTAGTGATGATTTTACAGCATTAAAATTGGTTGAAGAGGAGTAAAATATTACTACGTGATTGTCTTTTATGTTCAGCTTGGCTGGGAGTTTGCCGATGCTGATGATTTCCACCCTGCAGTGAACAAATCTAAGATGGAGAAGGGGATTCCCCTTACAGATGAAGTATGTCCATGGTCTATTATTTAGTGGTTGTATATGGGAGTTGATATTTCCAACTTGGTGCTCCCAGTCTTTCTTCAACACTTAGTGGTACAAGTGTTGCAGCTATGATACGACTGAAATAATCTTGAAAATGGGCTTTAGAGCTTCCCAAATTAAATTTTAAAAAAATAAGACATCAAGAAAGAAATTTAGTGTAATGTTGATGGGGAAAGACCGACATAATCGTGTAAATCCTGTACTCATTTCATGTTTATCTGCAGGACAGAATTCCTTGGTTGAAGTCCATCCATCAGTACATGTGCAAGTAAGTATGGCGAGTCCTAATTTTACATATACTCAACAAAATAAATTAAAGTTCAGCAGATATTGTGTTGGGAAGGTTGCTTCCAAATTTCGGATCTTGGCTCGAGGAATCTGGCGCCATTCTTCCTCCAATGTGTCCGCATGTTTTTGGAGAGAACCTAGAACAAGACGTTTGTACATTCTGCATGGTTGAAAAAATGTTACTTGCCCTTAATTAATATTGTTGAGAATATATTATTTTTTTTCAGATAAAATATATTCGTCTTTTCCCCACAAAGTGTCTTTAGAACATGTAATGTTGACATATTTAGTTGCAACTATACTTTTGACTTCTGTTCGCAGGTTCCACGATCAAAAGAAACATGCAGTGGTAACGTGCTCAGCATTGAAGAAATCTTATCGTAATATCCTAAAGACAGGGGAAGTAATTCATGGCTCGTCCGCCCCTGAACTGTCAGTGGTATTCGTACATCTCAAAGGCGACAGAGCCCTCTTGCTGCATCGCATGGAAGCACGGTCTGGACATTTTATGCCAGCTTCACTTTTGAATTCTCAACTTGATACCCTGGAAGAACTAGACATGTCCGAAGATTCCATAACTGTCGACATCAGTTCCAGTGTTGATGATGTCGTGGGGCATATTGTTACAGAACTCAAACTCTCCTGATGTACTGATTTAGGGTCGTGAAACATGCCATCAAATAGTGAACAGTTTGGTTTAACCTTCTGCCTGCTGCAGGCATACAGAGGTGGCCTATGGACAGAAGTGGTTATGGTGCTGAATGAATGTTGGGAAATGTTTATGTTGTGAACGTTGGAAGATGCTTTCAAACAATGCGTGCTGCAGGTTCTCGCTACATGGGAGATTCCACTTGAATTTTTATTTTGATGTTGCAAATGAATGATATCCATTAATTGTTTTATAATTCAATACATATGTGTATCAGCCTATTTTTTTTTATTTGTATGTTAGTGAGGTGGACAGGATGCACATTTTTATGTTGGCGAGGTGGGCAAGATGCACAATTGTGCATCCAAATTAACATTCACACTAATCTTTGTAACACGGGCGGTATCCTATAAACAGCTTACCGTAGTTGATAACATTGACTTACGGCAAGTCAGCAAAACATAATATTTGGTCATAATATTTGTGACCAAGTTTTCTGTATTTGGTTTTATTTAGTCATCAGTTTTAGATTTAGTTTCGATTAAGTTTTGTGAACCCAAACACAGGATATTTAGTCAAAATATGTTGAAAACTTTAAGGTTTTCTTTGCTGACTTAAAGTCAACATGGTCAAGTTGTTAATAGGATACTGCTGAAGTTTTATTGCTAACGTCAACAAACAGGTGTTTATTAATAAATATGTTTATTGACAAATGATGTTTGTCAACACTTGACAAAGTAGTAATTCATAGAAATTGTGAAAAACAATCTAATGACATTTTTTGAGTGGATTAGAAAGGAAAACCCATTGTGATCATGAAAATATGGCACTAATAACATGAATATGAAGCCACAACAAATGGCATTGGAACATTTACTTTTCATACAGTGCAACCCCTATTTGTTATATCATGATCAATACCCCAACCTTGGGTCCAACAAGTAGAAAATATTCATAATTTTAGAAAGGAAATTGCTCAATGAAAGAATCTTCATTGTAAAGTTAAATGTTAAACCTATCTTAGCAATCTATTCCATAACCAGCATTATGATACATTTTATTTATCAACAAGTTGTGTTTCACACAATATAATACTGTCCCTTTCATAGCATGCTACCTAGCAGTTTTCCTGTTCTGTTTTAACAGCCATGTATTCCACTATTGTAATGGTATTTTTCAGCATCCCTCGGTCATTCACTCATTATTCTCCATTCAAACCAAACACTTTGAAACAGATTGTAGCTAATTTGGCAGACGTTTTCATACCAGACCAATGTGATTATGACTGTCAGTTGATGGGTGTAGAAGAAATACTTGAACATTTCTCTGTATAAAGTCTATGGTTGCAAATCAAGGATAACAGCCTATTGTAAGAAAATTCCTTCGAGAATGAATTTTAGTAAAAAATAACGTTGAATGTTTGCGACATGATCTTCTCAAATTGATAAGGAGCTCAGTTTGAAATTCTTTTCAATATCCTACACAAATATTGTACAGCTCTGGAGAAGTCAAAAGATCATGCGTACACCCAGCAATGCTAAAGCTCACTTAGACCCTTTGGGTCAAGTGTACTGAACATATCACTGTCCATCCCCGACATCCATTCTACTGGTCCGTCCTTTCCGAGACCGATTCTTCTTCTTGTTCCGCGATGATGCCGATTTCTTTCCTTCCTCTTCCTCGCCTTGGTATTCCCCGGGGGCTGCCGATGACTCCGCCTCTTTCTCGGCCACGGTTCTGGCGTTCTGCTCCGCGATAGCCTCCTCTGCAGACATCATCGGAACATGCGACTCGTGTTCAATACCCGGTGACGTTCCACACTCGGGAGCCCCGAAGGGAGACGTCGGAGATGACCCAAAGTTAAAGTCTGAAGGGAGTCTCAACATTCCTCTGCCCTTTGGCGTTGTCGCATCGCCGGTCGAGCTCACACAACTCGCGTTAAGACTGCTGTTGGCGGAGGACGAAGTTTCATCAGCGGATTCGGAAGCGTCCATGTTTTTTTCTCTCCGCCTGTCCCCGCGACCTCTGCCCCTGCCACGCCCTCGTTCCCCTCCCCTCCCACCTCGACTGGATTGTGACCGCGGTTTTTCCGGGGTCGTGCCGTAGGTGTCTGGTTTGACAGAGTCCAGGTGGTTGGCGTAGTTGGTGTACGATGGTGGAGCTCGGGACATCTCCCGGTGCGGAACTGCAATGTTAAGCACATCTGGCACCATGTAGGTCTTCAGCCATACCACCAGAGGTGTGGAGCCGAATGTGTAGTGCGTCCTCTTGTGGTAGAACAGTAGACCGTCAATCTGGAATTGAGTGATGTCTTTATACAAAATATTGACTAATCCCAAAAAATAATATTAAATTTCAAAAAGTAGAATCTTTGTGGATCGACAATAATAAGTTTTTCTCAAGGTATAGATTTGGTTTCATATCATCTCTACATTATATATAGATACAATAATTGAGACTTCCCAGAGCTGGGAATCAGCATTGTGCTATGCACGTGGCATCTCAATTTCATGATAACCTAGCAGTACAGTAACTCACCTCAAACTTGGCACAGGCGATGGAGTTGGAGATGGTCGTGGCTGTACAAGGGAAGCTGGGTAGTGGAATAAATTTGTACTGAAACGTAAGGCAGATAACAGTTACAAACTGAAATTCAAGGCATTTTACAATTAGTCAATTACAAACAAAACATATTCAGTTTCAATAAGTATGTCACACTAATATGGCTATAGATAATATATCTTTTTTTGTAATGGGGTTTATATTCGCTTTCTAGAATCTTTCACTAACATCACGACTTGTCAGTTTAGGGCAGGAGGAAACCCGCCACCACATCCGTAGCGCTGAATGTTGCAGTAAACCTGCGAGCACCAGCTGGTACTGACTGACCAAGGATGATAACTGTAGTGCCACTCTACAGACAGTGCATCCTATCAATATCGCGTTGGAAATGAAATGTAACTTCTGCGAAATTGATGCCGGGCCCCAGTGGGGCGGGATTTGAACTTGGTACCTTTTGCTCTGTAGATGAACCTGGGCCTTGCAGTGCAGACTGTCTAACATGAGACAGACCTTCCAGGGGCAGCACTACAATAATTGTAAACAGGTCCCAGGTCCAGCCACAGACTGTATTGCTGGCACACCACCTACACAGGAGTCTACCAATGTACCACTATTTCTGTACTGTTTAGACTCTGGGCTGAGGTACACAACTTACAGGGTTAGTCTTCCGAACACACGAAATCAGTGGGATTTCCTGAAGCTTCTCGTGCATCCAGTAGAACCGGAACTCAGTCTGGAGACCGAAAACAAAAGTAGGTTTACACCTAACCATTAATAGTGGTCATTATACAGGCTAGATTGAAGAACATACTTTTAAACAGATTAGGATGATCATGATCAAATAGGTTAAGAACACGTCCTGTTCAATGGAAGCCTTTGCACTATATACATCTTATTAACATTAATGCTAACAGATTCTGGCTAATATTTTTTGATTGAATTATTGCTTTACGTCGCAGCGGGAATATCTCGCCCATAGGCCACGCCTCTGGCTAACAGAATATGAGAAATCAATCATGAGCCTGACACTTGCAGGACAGAGATTGTATACACTGTACTGAGTACCCACCTCGCTGTCGTATATTGGCAAGTTCTTCCAGTACATCATGTCTAACACGTAGAAAGTCTTGGTCTTCTCACAATACAGACAATCTACGATCGTGCTGTCTGGAAATAGTAGAATAATTATGGCATGTAATAAGGTTAATTAAAAAAAAATTCAAATCAACATAGTTGGGATTGACCGACAGAATGATTGCCTAACATTACTGCAGGTTTTTGTCACCTTTATAGGATTTTAGGAAGTTTTGAACTTTAATAGTCATGAAAGTTATATACTGGTACAGTGTCCCCTCGATATAACGCTGTATTTGGGGTCCATGACATACCCCCAGCCTTATAGTACCACCCTTATATAATAGTGAAGGTAAATAACAAAAATTTAAAATGGGATCCACATCTGACCCAGCCTTATAACCGAATCCGCTCTGTATTGAACAGCCTTATATCGAGGGGACACTTTATATAGTGTTGGGGGGTCATCATTAGTGCACATACATTTTCTATCTGAAGCAAATGCTAGTGATACATCCTTACAGAAAACAGTGAGCACTTGTAATAACTGACCTCCATACATGCCCTTTGCCCCTTGAGCTCTGTTGCCTCCTGGAAGTTGAGAGGCAAAGGTCAGACACTTGAAGCCACCCTTTGAGTAAGCGATTGTCTGCCCCTGATAAGAATGTACAGGTAACAGTGAAACAAGGATGAAATAAATAACAAGAAAACTTTATGTATTACTTAGGAAATGATCCATGGATAGATTTTAGTTACAATATTGAATTAATTAATCCATGCAAATTACTGGAGAAGAATGATTTATTCATTAGATTGACAATATAGACAATAAATTCTACTAACTCTTGCGGCGACAACAAGTCTTCTCTTGCCAGTGGGACATGCGACCATGAGCCATTCATTCTCCAGATCTGTTGGCACTTCAACAAGCCATTCAGAGTACATCAGCTAGAATACAGACAGAAAATATACACATGAACAATCAGAAATACAGTGCCCCCTCGATATAAGGCTGTTCGATACAGAGCGGATTCGGATATAAGGCTGGGTCAGATGTGGAC
>JAUTBQ010184904.1:0-10724 GCA_032361185.1 Lepetodrilus ovalis | reverse complement strand
CGTGGAAATATGGCATGTTATGAGGTTCAATTGGTTGTAGTGAGATTTGAGAGTATTGTGTAAATTTATCTACTAATTACATGCTAAACTAGTGTGAATTACCACACAAAAAAAAGGGAGAATTTCCACAGAAATCCAAGGCGCGAAAGTAATACAGCCTCGAACGCTATTATTTCCTATAATCTTAGACACATTCATGATTGCTATAATAAAGCTTTCCACTAATTTGACTGAACTTAGGACCTGCTGCACAAAGTGGTTTTAGCTTTACGGGCGTAAGCACATCAATACTATAAGAAGTCGGTATTGAAATGGCATTGTTAATGGCAGTTGAGTTTGCTGGAATAAGCTCCCTTGAACTGCCTGTCGTAAGCAAGGCTTGTTTTGGCGTCTGGAGGTTGACTGACGCGTCGAGTTCAGGAGAGTCGTTTGGCCGTGCTTGCTGTTACTCCAAATCAAATCAGAAGAACAAAAATCGATCGTTGGGTTTTCACTCGGAGTCTCGTAACCTTCATCGTGGCGATTCTACCTGTTTCTGTTCGCTATGTTAATATACTCCTGTCAGTCACGATGACGCTTGAGTTATATAGCAGCTTACAGCACGCCTTGTACGCCTGACGACTCACATGCATATAATATCGATACTATGGATTTTAATGTTTTGGCTTGGAGGAGTGTGTATATTCTTGTGATGTCTTCTTGGGAAATATATTCATACGACGTGCATGCATTCCCATGTGCAGAAGTAATTAAATTAAGGGCTTACAAATACGAAACAACACATAATATATACAACATTGATACAAATCGGGCACATAAACAAACAAGAAGAACGCTCATTGAAATGTGCTGTACTTCCCAATTGCTGCATTATTTTGAATGTGATAGCAACTTCCTTAACAATTACTACTATCATACATTATCAATACTCCATGAGATGAGAACATCTAGCACCATTTGGGCCCACACCGAGATACGTGGAACTACTTTGAACACATGGCGGAAAAGCCCCCCAAGTAAAACACTGTCTTGGAACCGTTTGTTTTCCAAGGAGTATTGCATTTCAGCCAGTGCGTATAATATTTTATAGCAACGAATCGTCAGAATTTCCTCAAGTCATGCCCCCACTGCTAGAACAAACCCCACAGAACACATGCATCGGGCAAACAGCCTGTACAAAGAACTTGGTGCATGTCCCATATTAATTTATTCCCAAAGCATGTTCTTGAATATATAACTGAATTTCAATTATCCATATAATGTATTCTTAATGTTTACAACAACAAAAATATCAATATATTTAATCAATATAAACATGGTGCACACTATTAAATCATAGTATTATTAATTAACAGTTTGCATGATTTCCGCATTTGAAATGTCCTTCGTTATCATTGCCATGCATAGCAAGGATGGTAATTCATTGAAACAAGATTTGCACTTGTTTATGTACATTTGTCTGGCGTACACTGAAATATTTACCTAGTCTGATTAACGTGTTTAAGAATTTCACCAGCTCTTCAGATAGATTATAATGAGCCAATATACGTAAGTTTATCAAACAGTGTTTTTGCATCGCTGAGGCAGCCCGGAACACCTGTCGCCTAGACCCCACACCGGGAGTTTGCATTCACGACTGTAGCAGACGACACAGTGTCAACATTTGCCTAGTAATTAGGCAGATCTAATTACGGGGAGTATTGAGCGAGTGCGAACACACGTGCACGAGAGTTGTACACAAAAACATGCCGCTTACCTTGGTTGGGCGAGACTGTCACAGTGTTTGCCGCTGATGAAGGTGCAGATGATTCCGTCGACTCTTCGTCGTTCCTCTCTTGAAGATAGAGTAAAGCCAGTGTGCACAAACCAATCCCTCAACTCAAGCAACTCCAAAGCGTTTTGGCCTGCTTGACGAGTGCAGAAATCCTCTCTCCTCCCCACGAGTTGCTGCATCGTTCGTATATATTTCGAGATCATCGTAAAGTCAGATCTAGGGAGAGCGTGACGTCACAGAGCACGGTGCTTGACGTCACCAGCTTTCAATGCACATTCCTGGTAATTGGAACCGTAGAGACGAGCGTCCTCATTGGTTCTACCGGTCTGAACTCTACGGTTGGTTAATATGCCTCAGCGTCAGAACTCGGTCGTGAAGGAGCTGTGACGTCACGGTGAGGTGTGACGCAGTCTAGCAGATTGGACTCTAAAGATAGACCAGAAACAAGGACCGTTAGCCACAATACAGTATCGATCACTATGCAGCTAGAAGACAGCGGCGAGGAACTCGATGAGTGTTTATCATAATGTCTCCATTGTGTTCTTGCACGCTATTTTACGTACTTTGTAATCTTACTTTCACAAAGATTTTTCTCTATATTTAGCGTGTTCTGCCAATAATAGTGAGGATCAGTGCCTCCGATAGCTGGGCAGGGGGCATGGTTATTGATTCCCTACTTAGGTCGCAATCTGCCGGGGATAGGGGTACGCCAAATTGGGATTCCCGGACGCGCGATATATATAGATTGATAGCGTTTGTTTTATGAGACGCAGGATCTCGCGCAGTGGAATTGGGTCAGGAATTGGGTGTGATCTTCTACAAAGGAATTGTTTCCTCGTTTGTCTTCAATCAAATACAATATATTAATGCCCAAGGGAATGAGAAAAATACCCGTACTTATTAGAATAAGCAAAATGGATATATCTTTACTGCTGCGCTAACAGTAGGGACACCTAAAGCGGGATATTAACTTGCTTTTATAAATATTTATGAATACATATTTCCAACCAGAAATAATGAAATATGATTATATTATGTCCAGAATTATTCTCTGCACTTTTAGTATAGCTCTGATTTTTGTAATGTGAATTTTCACAGAAGTATTCATTTTCAGTAAACTCTACTTTCGATGCAATATGAAACGAACGACAAAAACAACGACTAAGCAATGATCCATTTCTATTGAGATAATTTCAACAAAACATTATCCAGCTTCTCATCGAGTTTCCCAGCTGTAGCAATTACATTGTCTGCATAAACAGCTTAGTGGTTATACAAGCTTAAATAAATGCTAAATGAAATGCAATAGAAACAGTAACACATTGTAAGAATTAAAGCTGTCCCGAGAACACGAATATCATCAGAGATATGACAATCGGGATTGTCATATTTTATCACAAGTAAATGCTGAAGAGCAAGTAATGTTACAAATATATACTAAATAGTAATTATTCAGTTTTCCTATTCAACAATGCATGGAGAACATAGACCGCCTCAGAACAGCATACTGACACTGTATGGTGTGAGTGTGTATGTGTGTGTGTAAAACAGATGTGTCCGGTTATGGCGACTTCGAATATCTAATAATGGAGTAAATCAGTGATGTTGAATTAGGTTTTCCCCTCATCATATACATTATACTTGACTGTCGCCTTGTTCTTCTAGTAAATACCCTAGTTGACCAGGCTTTCAAGCAAGAGCATTTCCGTTAAGTAATAGCCTTCTTAGTGTGTACTGGGTGACACCGATCTGGATACATGGTCTGAACGTGCAAAGTCTTGCTCGCTATAGGCTTGCAATAGGTTCGTTGCCTAATGTCTTGGCAAAACCTATAAGTAACCCTTGAAGAGAAAGCAAACCGCCCCGTTTGAACGACATCCAACCTTCGAGACAATGGGAGAGCAATTTTAGTTTTTGTTAAGCCTGCTTAGGATACATCTTAGTACAGAGTTCCAAGTTCGATGGAGCCAAATGACCATGTTCCTCTTTCATGTGCTGCATGTGTTGGGCATTGGTGGACTCCGGGAGTAATTAAGGCTACAGGATGTGGGGAGAAGGAGACTTCAAAGCTCTCAGCCCATACAACTTATTGTTTCCATTTTATGTCAATTTTGGACAATGGCGGGAAAGGTATCCCTACAGGGCTACCAAATACAGACGGATAGGCAAAGTCGAATATTTCAATGGTGTCGGAAATCATCTTGAAGCGGTGGAGATCTACATACAGATGAACTCGATTTTTGAACGCGATCGTCCTCAGTGCACTACGTTGGCGTCGCCGAGACGCTGAAAGCAAGGAAGGGGGAGGTCGGGAGGGGTGCCCATCTTCATCACGAACGCCGGGAATGAGGATCGTGTCCGCCACCTCTTTGTGGCCTCCCAGGTGATTGCCTACAGTCGGGCCACCTATTCCAGCAGTCCTCACGGGAACTCCACACCA
The DNA here is from genome assembly GCA_032361185.1 of Lepetodrilus ovalis. NCBI lineage: Eukaryota > Metazoa > Mollusca > Gastropoda > Lepetellida > Lepetodrilidae > Lepetodrilus > Lepetodrilus ovalis. Next base: position 6,510 of record JAUTBQ010184904.1, on the reverse strand, counting down.
GTAATGAGTCAAATATGTTACGGGGAGAAAAACAAACCCCTCTTCTGGATCAGCATTTGCCCATCACGGTGCTATTCCATGAAACCTGTGATAGATTTATCTCCTGAAAACCTCTAAAGTAAGAGCCATGGTACATAACTGAATGGTAAAAATGACCTTGTGTCGGTAGGAGACTTGAAAGCTTTTATCAACATGCATTTCTTACCTAAGTCTACAAAATAGAGTTTATCTCTATACAGTATAAAAGAACAGGAAATAGACACTAATATCAATTGGCTTGGAGTCCGAGGTGGGTGTCTGACAATAGGAAGTAGTCGTTACACTTCCGTTCTTCGCGTGTCCTCGTTACTAGAATGCGGTGTTGCCCATCAGAGGCTTGGCAGGTGCCCGTTCCCAGAGCCAGACGTATAGAGAATGGTGGGGAGTTTGAGGGAGGGGAAATAGCGTATGACTTTTCTTGAAAATACGCATAGCAATTCACACTGAAACTGCGTTTTTCTTCTCTTCGGGTGTCTCCGGTTTCCAATGTTGTTTTTCCAATAGGAGTGATCGGGGCGTGAGACCTGTTTCCTTGTTGTTCTTCCAAACTATCGGGTGTCTTGTTTTTGTTTGATTTCTTGCGACAGTCTTATGTATTGTTACCAGACCTCGATAATTACTTTAAGACGAGAGCCGGGGTATTCTCGGAGCATCTTGTCATACTTCTTGCTATAACCCTATCTGGACGCGGACATAAGGTAACAATACCATAGGCTAGCGGTTTCTAGACCTGCCAACAATATGCCTTACCCATGAATTCTGTAACAGAAACCATTACATATGATAGAATGTGTAAATTCAACTCAGCGTGCAATATGAGTTTGTGTATTTATCTAATGTCCGAGATCGAAATCGGACACTCAAGAATTCCAATACACTGCGAAATAATACCACATCAATAATTCAGGGTAAAATGTCGACATTCATACAAATATCTTCCAAGTGTAAACCTTGAAGAATTGGCCCAATATCAAGTATCAATACACTGATGTTCACGTGTATGTGTTGTCAGAACTTCTATTTTCCTTAGCCGTGACTGCTACTTCGGCTCAGGAAATCATGGTAGATCTTCCACATGGTATTATATTCGAGAAATAGACCCGAAATTGAATTCGGATGATACTCTGAGAGAGAGACAGAAGAGAACGATTATCTGCATTTTCAAGCACATGTCTGATGCCACAAAACGGGTAGTTTAGCGGGAGACAATGGAAACGCCTCGAATTGAACAGCACGTGCAAGACGGACGATCCCGCGCGCACTGCGCGTGCAGTACTGAATTGGGGCTAATGAAACAATAATGATAAATCTTGAACACCCCATTCACACCTGGACCTGTCAGTGTTTGTTGAATCTGCGAGCGGGCAGACCACCAAACTAGACATAAATATACAGAGATGTTGCGTTTATTTTGCTTATGCCCAGCTAGAAGGATGTTTTGCGTTCTCCCCAAAACATTTCAGCCAGATGAGTTTGCGCGAGAGGGAATCCACGTCGAGCTAGGAAAAACTGGAGGGCTGCCATATTGAAGAAACAATGCCACAAATCTGATTCAATAATCGTTGAAATTGTCAGCATCCTTAGCGTGCTGGGGAAGATTTTATTCACGTGAGCAGACGAGAGTTTGGCGGTCTTGACGTGTGTGGTGGCACTTGGTCGTATCCGCCAAACTGTCCACCCTTGATTCCGTACTACCGGCTGCGTGGTTTCATGTTTTGGGCTCGTGTTGTTTCTTGATTTGAAGATATGCATTTGGTGTTTAAAGAATGTTTGATCCAGCACAGTCAACGAAATAAGAGGATGCCATTTCCTGAATCTCTTAGACTGAGCCTGTCAATATGGGGTCGAATGGTATGCTTTGAGAAACAAGGGAAACATCAGGAAGTTATAACATTGCATTGTCAGAAAGTCCAACGTAAGCAATAAATAGAAATAGACTCAAAGGGGCATGATTGCGCAATTTGAATCTATGACAAAAATACATTGAACTAGAACCAGTCCAAGATGGAAGCTGGTCGTGTGGATGTACCTAGCGCGATCCATATAAGGTAATAAGGCAGCGTATAATTCCCAAATAGGCCTGGTGTGTGCAGTCCCACGCAATGATCACCTGTCGCGTCCAAGTGTGTCATGAGACCGCTAACAAGGTCACCGCTCTGACGCGAGCCTCGGCGAGCTGGATCAATAGTCTGACGTCACGACGGTGGCCCCGTGCCCCAGCAATCAATGATGATCATGCGCACTCCATCACGTTGCGTGATTGTCGGCAGCGCGATCGATATCTCGTCTGCTGATTAACGCTGTGACGTAGAAAGTAACGGAACTGATCAGGGCTGAAGAATAGCCCTAGATGGGAACAACGCTGATGACGTAAGCGCGACGATGATGCCGTGCTGCTGAGGGTCCCCCAACGCTTCGGAAAGACAACAGGAAGAAACATTCCTTTACAAGAATGTACAATTCGGTTTCCCAAAGCATCGGCAGTGTAGTGATCAGTTCAACTGAATGCAATCAATGATGCATTAAACATGTTGTTTGCATTCTTTAATTAAGTTACAGTACCAGCGTGGTTGTAATATTACATTTCCGATGTTTTCCTCCATATATGTGAATATACATAATGGTCTTGCAAACATGTTACGTGTATTGCATTCTTGCAACTGACATTTTAGAAGTCTTTAGTGATGACTTGGATAAATAGTCGCCTGGTAATCATAGTATTGATCATGTTGCCATGTATATATTCAGAGTTATGGTTCTTTGCTTGTCGAGAGCAAGCCATCCTTGTGTTTGAAAATATTGCAATTGGGTCATTACTGATGTCGTTCTTCGTTGATATGCATTACAAATAGTGCTTTTAACTGCAGTGTGCCTTAGTAGTAATGTTATATCAGACCTCGTAATGTTCCCATGTACTAAATATAAACATACATACATGCAGGAGTTCCTCAACACGTGATCGCATTGAAACAGTACCATATCCATTTAAGGATATCCATATTAATATATCTCTCCCAGAATGGTTATAAACGGTGTCCGAGTCTACATAGGAAAAATATAGGACTTCCGCCTAAGAAAAACAAATATTCAAGAGAGTATGTGTTCCAAAATAGGGCCGCCTGTGTTGTACCCGTCTCGGCAGTGTGCTCTGTGACGTCACTGCTTCGTCGAGGACGACGTCCCTGGATATACCAGCTCCAGGGCCGTCTTCGTCTGGTGAGCTCCAGTCGTCACCAACTGACGGCTAACTCCCACGTCGCTGTAGCAGACAACCATGTTTGGACATCGTTGCAGACGACAGGGTGGAGCAATCCTAGATTGACAGTGGCTAAGCATATATAAAGGTCTGCATGTCTCCCAGGTGTTCATCCCGATCCCCCGACCATTAGGAGACTCATGCAACACCAGACTCTGTCTCTCGCCTCTCCTTTAGGCTTAGATGTAGGGGGTAAATCCTTGAATCGTTTCATTTTCGTATTTTGCAGAATTAAATATTCAACATGATAACCTATTTTCATGCTAGGCCCCCGGTATCGCACAGCGTATGTAATCAGTAACGTAATATCTACTCATTGCCATTGTATGACTCCATAATATTGGATGTGGTCATCACACGCCACATTCTCGTGAGCCGTCGTCAGTCAAGGATGGTAAGTATGCAACCAATACACTTAGCCACTGTCTGCTGCCCGAGCCTGTTTAGTATAGGCTAGAGGACTAACACATACGTATAATCGCAAAATCCAACCACGGCCCCTTCGGCTATGTATGACATTGGTGACCTAGCATGCCTGATTGTGTCACTAATGAAAATACGTTGACTGGCACGATGGCGTGGTGCTCGATATACAATTAAATGTAAGAAAACACAAGGAGGTGAAATAATCTTCCCGTTTCAAATTGTAATATGTATTTAAAATCATACTAGGGGCATAGCATTGCTCTCCCAAGAATGATGTCATCGTAACTGCGTAATGGAAATCATGAGAAAGTCTATGTATCACAGGATATTCAACCTTAGGCGACATAGATACCGATATGTACGCTAAATAACACCTAGCAAACTGTCATATGCACAGGAAACAAAACCTGTTACGTCTAGCAGTTTGGTCTATGTTTTCCATAAAATTGTATACGAAGAAATAACTTTGAATACATTACATAGCAAAGGAAGAATTCGGATAGAGTAAGTGACTAGCAAAGATTATCACATAGTTATAGACAAACCTTAATATCCACTTTGACCTATCTACATCAGCAAATAATTATATACTTACCGATAGTGAATCGGCTATTTCCAATAATCCGTTATGTTATCCAATGTCAAACTGACCAGTACTTCCATGTGAATATGGCACCGATTTATAATAAAATATATCCGCATTGAATTGCTCAGTCATGACACCAACGAAAAACATTATCCATTGCATGCTTAGATGTGTACGTGCATGTTCCATGTGTCTTAGTCTTCCCGCAAGCATGTCATCCCAAATATATAGCACCATACAGGCCATCTTCATTATATCGGCATCTCTTATTATCAAGACAGGACAAAAAGTAAAGTTATTAGGGATATATTCAAGTGCATCCAAATGCTGAGTATGATGTTGAACCGTAGCAGACGACACAGTCACAGTCGTCAGACCACAAGTATTGGCACCAAGTCTTTCGCGTCTGTTGCTAAGCATTGGTAGCTTCTAATTCAAGAAATCGGTTTTCACGTTCAAATAATGTATATATATAGTGAGTGCTGCTTGCGTAAAACGAGGAAAATTTCATTACCGTTCGCGCCATGTTTTGTACCCCAACGTCACGGGTGACGCGCGAGTCGCTAGGGCGACAGGGACAAATCGATACTCTGACGTCATAAGAGTTCCTAAAATGGAATACTCCTCTGCAAGCGAGTTATTATTCCAGTAAAACTCGATTGCCAGTGAAACACTGCCATCGATCTTTGGCTAATTTCGTCGTGCGCTGGCTTCACTAGTCTATAAAGAGTCTTCATCCTCGGGCAGACCCACGAAATGCGAAGACCAAAGAAGTAAAAGCAAACTAAATGGGGACCTCAATGGAGTTCTAAGTTGGATACAAACTTGTTGAGGACAGAGACACGCCATGAACGGACGTCACTGTACAACGTGTGTGTCTACAGCCAGGCGTTATACCATCGGTCTATGGACCAAACTGGAGACATCAGCAACACACAGCTCCCGGGAGTGTGTATCACGGTTCTATACCTCCACGACCAACCAGCACTTTACTCATCATGACATCATTTACTCATTCCGTGGATATTCAGAGAAAATGTTTGTTTCTCAATGTGTCTGATTATCTATATATACCTTGACGATTCAAGTAAATGGAATTAATTTTGTTACTTTAGCAAATATTTTAATCAGATTTCTCATGGGAAGAAAGATGTCAGCTATAATCGTATAATGGCTTCCGAAGACTTGCATGTCAATCTTGGCTCTGGAATGGAACAAGCCTGGATTTCTTCTGATTTGATTATCATGTCTGATGCGCCTTGACGTGTACACTCATCTTACATGGTTTTGTGTTATATATAGGCTTACTCTCCAGACCCTCAATGCATTTAGTGAAAGGATGCATCATGTCTTCGCAGTATATCTGCAATACCGAGAACACCAATGAGGAAAGTAATGTAAAAGAGTTCAGAGATGTTGCCACTGGTATTCCATGATGACAGACGACAGTCGACCTGGAAGTATTGAGTTTGTCAACAACAGTGTCTTGTCTCTCATAAAGTTCTTCATGGACTTTTCGTATTAATTACTTCCACCAATGGATGATACCCTTGCTTAGTGGAAGCAGCATTTAATTTTATGTAGTATCCTCAAACGTTACTACCATGAACTAATTAATAAGAAACGTTCATGAACAACTTTATGAAAGACCGGAAACCGTTATCAACTTCCATGGAATAGATATATACAAGATAGATTATAGACAGATTAGATCAAGAATAGACAAAGATATCGACGGCAAACAAGGAGTGATTCAGAATCATTGATTAGTCAGTACACTAGATCCTGGTTAGAATGTAGCAGAAGTCGATGCGGTGTTTCCAGTTACAGATTCCTTGAAGACATCTCAGAATAGCCATGATCGTATGTAGGTGAAGACACTGAAAGGGCACACGAGACACTCAATATGGCATTGTGTCATCCCTGAGGTCACCTGAAAACAAATACATTCTCAGTCGCCAATACAGTCTGATATGCATGGCATGCAGTATGAATTAACATACCAATATCCCACTTATTACTATGAACCGTTAGTCTATTAATCTCAGTCCTAAAGTGGGAATACATTCATTTTCCATCCGTAGTCATTCTACTTCTTATAGATCATTTTACAAGTCACAAACATTAAATACTACTACTACTACTACTACTACTACTACTACTACTACTACTACTACTACTAATAATAATAATAATAATAATA
>JAUTBQ010184893.1:0-10724 GCA_032361185.1 Lepetodrilus ovalis | reverse complement strand
TGCAGGTTATTACCATAACCACCCAATAAAATTCTGCATAATGCTGAACACGCGAAACCCCTCGTAGTGTGACAGCGCATAGTACAGACTGATGTACTATCGCTGTCAGGAGAGCATGGGGACAAGCCATGTCCATGTACTAATGAGAAAATGTATAAAACTAGCAACATACCTGAAAAGAATTAAGGAATCTCTGTACACGTCACTCTCACAAATGTCAGCCTCCAAGCTAATAGCATACAACTCGCGCAGCTGAGAGATAAAGAAACAAGCACTTGTATTTTATATATATATTTGACAGGATTATTTAATTCTTTCAAATTGCACCCCTTTTTCTCCAAATTATTTGGCAACAAAAACAGAGCCTAATTTACACTTATTTAAAGTGTCATTACTGATGTGACTGCTGTGAAAGAGTTGAAACCCATACCTGTTTTCCCAGTGGGTATTTCGGAAGAACAGCTCCCCAGATATTGAGGCACTGAAGAACAGCGAAGAATGCTGCATGATAGTCATGTAGAGCAACTAGCAGATCTTTGACATGGTGCTGAAGAGGTACAAACAAGGTGTTAAAATTCATGAAAATGAAAATAAGGTACAAATAGGGATTTAAATTTCATGAAAATTAAAACGAGATACACTGTACAAATATGGTTTCAAAATTAAATAACGACAATGTAATAATATTACCTTCTGTAACAATATATATTTAAGATGAAACTAAAATAATATTACCTTCAAAACTTTGTCATCATGTTGAAGGCTAGATTGTAGTTTTTCTGAACAGCTAGCGGAATATCTATTAAAATGCATAATACACTTAAGAATTGCATATTAGATCAACTACGGAAGGTATAAATGGGCCTATTAAAAAATAATTAATTAATGTATTTCCTCGATATTAATAATAATTTAGTCAAAAGATTGGAATCTCAATATTTTTAATGACTAGATCAATGTACATTTACAAAATTGAGATGACAATGACTTTTACTTGATGAAGGACGGAAGCTGCCTTAGTTTCTGTAGGTCTTTGACAGAGAGGCACTCTACAGTGCCGTCTACCTCCACCAGGGGGCAGCACAGGTGACTGACAGGGTTATGGTAAAAGTGCTCCAACAGGCAAAACTGAAAAAAAATCAACAGGTGTATAGACAGTGAATTAACCCTCTCCATGGTCCAGTCAACTGGACATTCCTGAAAGATACAGTACATGTGCCATATACAACAGGAAGATAGTGTAAATCAGTTGACAGAATACTTCAAAATATAAAGCAAACATAAAAGGGCTGATAAGAGTGAATTGATGTATAACATCTCTGCAGAAATCTTTCATTCATAGTTAATGAGGCTTTTTGCAATTATTAGGAGCACAGTAATGATTATTGGACTAGAGCCAAAGGTCCCAAATTCAAACTACACACCCCCATCAATGATCGCAGAATCTACATTTCCAATGCAATCATGACAGGATGCACTGTGTACTATTCCAGCACTGTTATCAATATCATTGGTTGGTCAGTAGTAGCCGGTGCCAACAGGGATACTGCAACAATCACTGCTACAGGTTTTGCAGGATTCCTCCTGCCGCAAAAACCACTATCATAATACTACCACAATAGTTAAATTGGCCTCAGTAGTCAGGCATGCAAAATAGAAAGTATTACACCATTAATAAAAAATCTGCTTTCATAACAATCACCAAATATTTTGAGTAAGCATTATTTTATGCAGAGGGACGACATTCTAAAGAAGGAATGGGCAAAAAGGTCCACTTTGCACGTGCTGATGCTCTTCTTCGCATATTCTTTCTTTCGAGCGTCTGCATAAAATAATATTTGGTCATCATTATATAATTAATAAATAGATATTTTTTTATTACTGCAATTATTATTTTTCAATTTGGGTTAGGGCAAATTAAATAAGAAAATGAAGCTTTTTTGTTTTTCATTCCATGAAGTATTTACCAAGATAATCTACGAAATACGGCTGTCAATGCATTTCATGCCAGACTATAGCCACTACTACAAGTAAGCACCATTCCTGGCATTATTACTGTGGCTGCCGATACCTCCAGCACTACAACGTGGAAGGAACTGCACCCAATACAGTAGATGCACCAGTACGTCAAACTCAGAATCCTGGCCTAGGAAATAGCGGCTAGTTTACTAAAGCACACCTGCAGACCCTTGATGAAGTTGAGCACAGAGAAGTCGTGATACAGGAAGATGTCGAGCAGTAGTTGAAAGACTTTAGAACCCAGCTTGAACGGGCAATCAGCTGTCATCAGCACCTGTAAATAGAGTCAGCTGTGTGTCATTATCCTTTCACATCTGTAAATTCCTGTCAAAAGTCTAACAGATTTGTAAAATCCTGTCATTCTAAAATGTGAAATCATGTCAAATAAATATGTAAATCCTGTCAACTGTTTATAATAATGTCAAATATCAAATATACATAAACCTGTCTAGTGTTAACTCTACATAATTCTACATAAACTGGGAGACCTTATCCTATTATCAGATCAAGTCACATAATCCATGTGAGATTAACAGACATATTTGAGATACATGGAGAATGGCATTGTCAGGTGATAAAAACATCCAAGTGAGACATACTGACCTTGTTGATGACCTGGGCGAGATAATTGAATGAAGGCTGCACTAAGTGAGATAAACATTCAGAGATACACATGTATACTGACCATGTGAGATACTTGGGAAGATGGCAACACTACGTCAGATAAACATTCAGAGGTACGCGTATACTGACCATGTGAGATACTTGAAGGATGGCAACACTACGTGAGATATACATCAAGTGAGATATGTACTGACCTTGTTTATGACCTGGGTGAGATACTCGGTTGAAGGCGGGGCTTGGAACTTCTCCATACACAGCAGAGAGGACACAGAGTTGGTCAGAAGTCGATGTACCACTGTCACAGACGTGGCGATGCCAAACACGAGGACGAGCGGCAGCTCATGGATGTAGTTACTGAAACAACGCGGACCGTTTATCACATCTCAGAACCAACATTAGATCTTGCAAGGCACATCAGGATTATACAACCACTACTCCTTCAAAAAATGTAATATATTTTTTTTTATTATTTAAAGTAAAATAATTATTTATTTCCATATTTGAGTATGTACTGTGGGTTCTTTAGACCAATGCATAATTCCATCCAAAGTAGTATGGAAAATTAAACCAAATTTCTTTGCAGTTCCCCCAAAAAAGTCATACAACCATGAGCAAATATAACACTATTTGCCGAGTGTAATCAGGCCAACCGTGTATGTAGTTTACTGTTTAGTGCTGCAATACCATGACTACCTCGTGACCAGGAAGGTGACCACAACCTTGCATTCCAGTATGAACCCGACATTCAGTACCATATACAACCTGAAAACCACCAAACTACTACTAGTGATCTAAAATTAGACAGAATAATTACCCGCAGATTGTGACGAGATCTTGCAGCACACGAGGCAGGAAACTCTCCATGTCTTCCAACACCACCACCAGAGGGGGCTGTACGACCCCAGAGGTCACCACTGCATCGCCTCCAGATCGACGTTTCTTCTTCGGAGAAGGACTGGACGACTGAAGAATGTAAAAAGGCATCGGTACATGAACACCATTATGATAAATATTCTGCTTGAATGATCGCGCATGGCAACAGACAATTGTGATTTCAGCGGAAAACAGGCCAAGGGTTTACAGGCCCCAATACAAGCCACGTCCAACTTGAAAATACATTGCAGATTTCTGCGGAACAGTGGAAATTTACCATTTCTGACTTGGTCCGGTTCTACAGAAAGCGCTACAAGAGTCATAATTTATTATACATGTATCTCATAGAGCTATTAGCATTCTGTAGGAAAAGTTTTTGTTCCCTCCTTTTCTTAAATGTAACATATCAGCAATATTCGGGATATTTTCAATTTCATGGAAAGAAAACCAATAAAATAGATCGATTACATTTACTAACATACATTTAATAGTAGTTACTTACCTTAAATTTACTGTTGTACCAATGAACCAATGTGGACATGTTACAAATAGAGGACTTTTTCTTCAATGGAACATCATCGTCTTCATCATCCAGAATCTTTAAACAGAAATTGGAAAGAAAATATTTAATAATAAATTAAAGTTTCTTCATTTTAGATTAATAATTCCAAAATAATTTGTTATAATGAATCTGGCCCTGAGATTATGAAACATTTTTAATATGATTTTGAGAATGCTAAAATTGTATGCGAGGATTTGTGAACATCATACTCCAAGAAAGTTTTGTAATTTCGGTGCCTGGTGCCAATATATTGGATGTATCTTATTGCCTACAATCCAAGGTCATATTGATCATGTTAATGGTTGTAACTCTTGATATCTATCTGTACACATGAAAGTCACTCTAGAATTCAACGGAAGCCTTGCTGAGTTCTCACCATGTCGGGGTTGGAGGTAAGCTGTGAGATCATCTTTGATAAAATCGACTTCAGATTCAGACAGTCCTTGGACCGCAGTGTCGCAACAAGGGGAGTGACTTTCTCCTTCATCAGGTGTGTGAGATTAGAGAACATCACAGCATGGTCTGGGGTGTTTACACCTATAATACATCAACAAAATTGAATGAATCGGCAATCACCCTGAAACAAAATAATCACCATTCAATGTCTCAATGACAATCATTGAAGTTTAACCTGTTTTGATATTAAGCTAAATAAAAACCTTTAAAGATTTTGAGTAAGGCCATAATTAATTGATTCCCTGGTTTACGGATTTTTGTGTGTGATATTTTGATATTTCAGCCAGTCAGGTCAAATATATAACTAACAATTGGGTGGTGCTAGCTCATGGAAAATTCTGTGGCAGAACGGATACTAACTCAAACACATTATTAACTGACCTGTTATAAGAGCAGCTGTGGGTATTTCTAGGATAGGTTTCCTACTTTCTGTTTCAGTGTTCTGCACTGTGTTACTGGAACTGATGAACTGAAGGAGTTCTTCAAAGATATTACTGTTGAGGTCCGATTGCATGATCTGAAAAAAATAAGTATGATTACCTGGTAATTTGGATTAGAAAATGTTGGATCGTGGATAATTAAGTTATCTTTAGATACAAGTACACAGTTATGTCATTATACCGGAATATAAACTAGAAAATCTACTATTCTTGAATGACAGAGGCAAGTTCATTTAATAATACCTTAATATCAGTGTCGATACTCTCCCAGAGAGACTCATAAGCTTCCAATCGTGTTTCACATCCGGCATCTTTTTTGCCAACATAGGCAGCTGTGGAACAGTACACATATTACCAGTGGTAGGTCTAAAAAGTTACCAGCGGACTCTATTTCGAACACATTATATTAATACATTAGATAGATGGATGTATACACAATCTTTATTATCCACAAGGGGAAATTCATATACGTCACAATAGCATGAAATAATTGCATATAAATACACACAATCTCTCTCTCTCTCTCTCTCTCTCTCTCTCTCTCTCTCTCTCTCTCTCTCTCTCTCTCTCTCTCTCTCTCTCTCTCTCATTGGTGGTATCACACTAGAGACATGTGTATATCGTCACATGTTTTGTTTTCAGTTAACAAAATATATTTTTTTAAATCGACCAAGTTGGTGAATGTGTCTAATGGAGAAAAATGATTAATATGTCTGGTTGCCATTGGGAAAACAAAGTATATGAAAATAGTGTGCAACATGTCAATGATTATACTCATTTACCTGGACGAGCAATTTTCTTCTTTCCTTTGTAGGCGAAACAGGCCTGCGAGAGTGTGGATATGAAACATTCATAAATGAGAATAATTGAACTTTCAGTTTGAAGTGAAAGAATTGGCAGTCAGACTACTCTAAAAGTTTTAGTTCAAGGCTTTGACTAACTTGGATGTACTCATCAATACGAGGCATACGCAACCTGCCTTAGGATTTATTAATAAAATGTAAACAGCTGGTAACACAGCACGAAAACCGAAGTCTTGTCGATTGAACCAATTATTTAGGTAAATATCTTTAAATGTACATGTTTTAAATATAATTTAAGATCATTCTTATTTTATGATAATAATAATTGCAATAACTACAGTCTCACCCTGGAAACAGACTCGGCAGTGTTCATTTTAAACGAGAAGTTGAGCACACAGAACTTGATTTTCCCGCAAAGGAAGTTGATTAGAAGTTTACCTCTTCGCTCGAAAGAGCTCCACGAATCCAATCGGGTGTTTTCGTTTCTGTTCGTCCGTTTCCGTTCATGTAGATAAAATATACAAGTACGGTACCAGAGTAAAATTAAAATTATGTTTATGGTATAAATGTAGCTGTTTATAATTGCAATGCTCTCTCTCTCTTTCTCTCCCTCCCCACCTCTCATCTTTTTCTCCCTTCCAGTTCCCCTCTCTGTGCATGTGTGTGTGTGTGTGTGTGTGTGTGAGAGAGTGTGTGGTGAGTGAAGGCAAAAGCTAGAATGTGCACAATAATTAACTTATAGGATTCGACAGCATTGTTATTCATTCTTTGATTTAAAGACAAAATATCACAGATATTTATGGTTGTTTTGGACTAGTTCTTGGCCACAAAGTTCTGCAAAGTACATTGCAGTTATCTAAATGCATTTTCATGCTCAAGTCCATTCATTTGCAGTGCAGTGGCAAATATTTTCCGTTCCTCAATATGCTTTATATGTATTTCTACATCTTTCATATTACAACATTCATATATATTTTGTACTTTGTTACATATATTGTACATAATAATTATGTCCTGTGGTATTTGACTTTGAACAAATACACCCATCCACATGTCGTTTGTATGAAAGATCACGCAAATCCACACGTTGCCTTCTCATGTGTACACACTACAATCAAAACAAATTTGTTTTCAGTAAAAACTTTATTAGCATGAATCAAACTTGGGTAGAGCAGTGTGACCCCGTCATTTGGCAGTCAATGCATTGCATAAGTGTACAACATTGGAATAATTTGTCTATTAATTAACTATTTCCCCCGTATTATATACGACGTGCGCCGATCGACCAAACGAACAGTGTGCATGTGATGAATACAATTCATATCCCAATTTCTATTTTGTAATTTCTCCCGAACCTAGATTATAGCTTGCTCTACCAACACCTAGTAACACCCCCAACACTAGCTCGAGATTCCTCTATCCCTCCCTGCTGACGATAAGATACTTTTAATTATATGGGTATGGCAGTATCTTATGCATAAGTCAGCAGGGAGGGATAGAGGAATCTCGAGCTGCCCAACACGTTTCCGCTTATGCTCAAAAAGGAGTGTGTAATGTGTCCTGTTCGTAGAGAATACAACTAGTATAGATGTGATTGCACTATTTTATATTCCTTCAATGAGAAATCGCGTACGTCTGTATACAGTTCAAAGTCAATACAAGGCAATGTAGGCCTACCCTGATCCTCGCATCCCATGTACTGATTACGTCAGGACTGCATCTACAGGTGCTAACGTAATCAGTACCTCTGTGGTGCGAGCATGGCCTACCTTAATATATCATTGTCAACAGTTAAAATTACAGGACTTGTCACGACTTTAATAATGTGTATCTAGAAGAATTACACGAGCAATGTTTAGCTTGTATGGTGTGCTAATACAATGACTGGATAACAGCAGTTACTTTGATGGACAACAGAAAAGTTTTTTTTATCGTGCACAGATTTAAAGCTCTTTCAGGAGAGTTAGAAGTAGAACGACTTCGCTTGCAGATGAGAAATCCAGAGCAAGATTATTCTGAAAACAGAACGTACAAAACACATCAACAATGACCTTGTTTTTATTGAATAAGTTATTAAGACGTAGTTATTAGCTAGAGCATTACAAAACCTTAAATGTACGTCCTTCAGTGAGCGAGTTATTGTTTTACGTCGCAGCGGATGTACTAATCTTGGCATAGATCAACTGATACAGAGTGATATAGATATACCGGTACAGTAGGCTTCGCATATAACGGCCTCGCATAAACCGGACACTCGCCTAAACTGAATCTGAAGTCCCGGTCCCGTCTCAACGCTAATTACGGCATATGCCTATAACGGACTTCGCATATAATGGACAAAGATAGCCGGTCCCAATGAGTACGTTATATGCGAGGTCTACTGTAAATATTCAAAATGGAATTAGTACTTTAAAATAAATATCTTGTATACCTAAAATTGTTTTCTTGCAATATCCATGAGGTATGTAGATCATACCGTCTTGGCCGTACACCAATCAACACCAACATTGTCATTGTTGGTAGAAATTCGTCCTCTTGAGCAAGGTTTATTACACAACTTGTTAACGATTCCTTCAGTTTCGTCCTGGTTCTTCAAACCAAGTGAACTCAGTTTCTCCCTTCTTCACCACCACCACCACCACCAATCGCCACACCCGGGTTTGCAATATGATCGTTTCTTTTCTGAGTTCCAGTTCTAATGATCGTTTCTTTTCTGAGTTCCAGTTCTCAAAGTGCCAGTACAGCTAACAGCAGATCAGCATTGCTTTAGTCCTACTGCTGCTGCAGTAATAATTCTATACTGTATTAAATCCGATCATTTTCTTATGGGCACACAACTTGCACTCAAAATTTAATTCATGCAATATAGGGATGGGTGCAACAGGCATGGTATTATTGCACACTGCCACAATGCAGTCAGTCACACGCGACATGTAATGGAAAACTTGATTTGAAATAATATTGAACGTACATATGTCTTATTTTTTTCCACCATCAATTCGTGTAAGAAGCAATCGCTTCACCAATGCTTGGATTGCAGATGACAATGCAGCTAAGGAAATATCTGAGAAACAATCACTAAGATACTAAATGAGATTGTTCAAGTATTTCTCCACACAAGGGGCCATAACTTACATTAGTGTCATGTTGAATACTTAACCCCCTCTATGCTGGATAGGACACATGGGAGGCACAGTTCTTTAGTGCATCTCCAGTTGCCTTCAGCATGGAGAGGGTTAATGATGACTAGTACATGTATTACAACCATTGCAGTACTTCTTTAGTAAATTGGACAAGCTTGATTTACAGTGTATAGTCTGTAGTATGTACAAGGAGACAACATTACAGCATATTGATGTTCACATGGATGTATGTAATACATTGCTCCCTCGAAATAATGCCCTTCAATTAAGAAAAAAAATAACCGATCTTAGTTTTGTCATACATACTTATTACATGAATCATTGTTCTTGTAGTGTGACCAAGCACTACATTTTGCACTCATTTATATTTTGTTCAACCATCTCATTAATTTTCTCAATATGTCACCACACCTCTAGGCTAATAATGGCATTATTAATAGTAATGGTTATTTTTAATGCATCAGATCCAACCCCTGCTTTAAGTGCCAAATTATTTCACCTGACAAATGATTTTCAAGAGTTAACGCATTTATGTCTTTGTAAATTATAGCTTTGTTTACACAGGTTCCATTATTTGCATTAATACAATATGGAAAACCTTCCATAACACTATTTTTGCAAACTGATCTAAACAACAATTAAAGTGACATAATTAGTATAAAGGTTCTATTCTATTAATAATTACATAACTGGGGCCACAATGACTCACATATTCAAACCAGTGATGAAGAAAAAGTATATACACTTTGGAGATCCATAAACCCAATAATAAATACATTCAACATGCATACAACTGCAGTAACTGAAGTGGGTGTTGGTGTAGGAGATCGTAAAATAGTGAGTACTGGCATATTGAAACATTGATAGTAAGAACCACCCTCAGATATTTATTTACTCATCTTACCATGCCTACCATATTATTAAAATGTTTCACAACCATAAATACTGGAGGTAAACTGATCATAATCATCAAACAGCTTTGAATGAATGCCATGAGATAAACATGACTAAAGAAAATGTTTATAAACGTGTTAAAGCAATATGTAACTCTTCTTCAATGGCAAAGTCTTGTGTATTGACTCGGATAAAGTAGAGCCACCGTTCAAGTGCGAACCATAAAACGACAATGCTCATTAAACCCAGTATTCCAAATATTCCGTAATCTATATTGGCTTTTAATAATTCAATCATGATTAGGACTCACCTTTATTTATTCTAGAAAAATTTGGTTAAAACTTATAGTTCATATGCAAAGAAGGTAAAAAGCCTATCTGCTTATAAGTACCCTCTTTTTCATACTGATCGTTATACCTTAACCCTGAAATATTTTGTTTAAAGAGCGCATTAACATTCATTAGTTCTACATATATTTCTAAACTTTCATCTTGGTTATATTTAATGGTTTTTCCTATTTGTAGGTCTAAATCAAAGTTACCATCTAACCTTTTTGAATAAGGCTTTCCATATACAGGTTTGACGTATTCTTTACCTTCATAGGTATAAGGAACGGTTGATACAATAGGCGTGTAAGGCGCGCCAGAAGAGTATTTAGCATTGGCTGAAAGTCTCCAGTCTTTGCCAAATTTATAGCTAGTACCGATCTGCAATGTATGTGGAATATCCCCTTCAAAGCTATATTGCTTGTTATTATTTGTATTGAGCTGACGCTTTGCATTGACGTAAGTGTAAGCCACCATAATGTCAAAGTTACTGATGTTTTTCTTGTAAGTAATATCTGCGCCATAGGCTTTACCTTCGCCTACTGCTTCATAGTTGTTTAGATCATCACTAATGGCCAAGTTTT
>JAUTBQ010184882.1:0-10725 GCA_032361185.1 Lepetodrilus ovalis | reverse complement strand
ATGTTAATTTGTGAAGAGATCTATTCTCACTAAGAAGTTCGCAAGTTAAGAAGTTTCGAGAATACGGCCCC
Organism: Lepetodrilus ovalis; assembly: GCA_032361185.1. NCBI lineage: Eukaryota > Metazoa > Mollusca > Gastropoda > Lepetellida > Lepetodrilidae > Lepetodrilus > Lepetodrilus ovalis. Next base: position 10,654 of record JAUTBQ010184882.1, on the reverse strand, counting down.
TGGTTCCAAGATTAGTAAGCTTTCTCTAAAATACGATTTCATGTTCAACTCATAGTTTTGCTCACACATCCCCATATTAAATTTGAGATTTTGCATGAAATGGTACAAAACATAATTCGTAATCTCTGGGCGGGGTCCCAGCCACACAGAACAATCATAGCTCTACGAGACTCGTAAAGTCGTATACTCGGATATGAGTTACGTTACGAATCTCGTAGGACAACGATATCTCTGTAGAACGATATTCATGTTTCTGTAGGTCGAGATACTCTACCGCCAATGTACCGATGATATGACGCCCTGGGGCCCGTTGAACGACGCTCTTGTAGGCTACAACTATTGTAAAGTCAACGTTTTCTATTGTGGAGGGAGTCCAGTTACAACTATTGTAGCGCTACTGAATAGCGTCGTGCAACAGGCCCCAGCGCTTCTACTTCTCGGCCTAATGTTTCTGATGACGTACGTTCTACCTCTATCTAACAGGCCTGCCTCCGGAGTTGTACGCTATCTGGGAATCGTATCCGTGGAGGTTCGGAGAGGCGTACTGCATTCTACACCACACCCTCATGGAACTGACCTCGTACGCGTCGGTCCTCACCATCACGGCCTTCACCGTGGAGAGATACGTCGCAATCTGTCGGCCATTACAAGCCCACCGCCTGACTGGTCTCACCAGATGTCTGCGCATTATCCTCGTCATCTGGATAGTGTCGATTCTAGTGGCGCTACCTTACGCCATCCACACCAGAGTGTTCCACGAACTACATCATCCGGGTACCAATGAAGCGATCCCAGAATCCCTAATTTGCAACATCCGGACGGACTGGCGCGGGCAGATGACGTACATGTTTCAGATTTCCACGTTCCTGTTCTTTGTGACTCCTGTAGCCGTCATCGTGTGTCTGTATGTTCTCATCGGGGTGGCCTTGAGGCGGTCCACTCTAGGTCGAGGACAATCAGACGAATCAAGACACAGCGGAAGTAAGCACATGTTGCCTTTACAACCACGAAGAGTTGTCATAAATATGCTAGGTAAGTAAATGTAAGAAAGGTTAATATTTGTTTTTTTCTATTTTCCTTTTATTTTTGAAAGACGGTTATTGCAGTTTTCAAGATTATTTCACCTATATCACGGCTTGCCTAGTTTAGGGCAGGAGGAAACTCGTAACATCCACATCGCTGAATATTGCAGTAGGCCTGCTAGCACCGACTGGTACTGATATATTAACTGCATTAAGTCGGTAGCCTGGCTACGTTAACATATGTGCTTTTACGATACATTAGACATGTATTGCATATACGAATCGCACGTGTGTGTGAGCGCGCGTGTGTGTGCATTTGGGTATTTGCGTGCGTGTGTGTTTGCGTATGCGTGTGTGTGTGTGTGTGTCTGCGTGTATGTGCACGTACGTGCGTACATGTAAGTTTGGCGATAGAACATGGACGGCCAAATCAAGATAGCGTATAATATTAAACTGACAATATACGAGGTCTGAAAGTGGGGCCAAGTGCTTCATATGATACTATTCTGTCATTTTCCGATTTGCTTAAAAAAAATGGTTAATGACGAATTATACGGTAAAATGCCATGTTCGTGGAGGCGATGATACATGGAAAATTACGAAGATACGGAGCTTATATTAATATTGGTAAAATACGTAAACAAGAAATTAAATAGCAGCAAATTACTGGGATTATATTCCTGAAAAAGGTGGTAGGATGCAGCCGTAATGGATATTCCTAGAAGCATTATGTAACCCAAAAGCAAGAAATTGTGTCTCCGGTTTTCTCATCTGTAAGGAAAATCACGTCATTAGTCAGCACATGCATCACTTTTTCCCCAAATCCACTTTCCGGCTTCAGCAAAGTATAATTGTAAAATATGGAGAAATGACGCAACACCGTTGGAATAATGTCCAAAATGATATTAGTTTTACAGCATCAAAAATCAATTAATCTCCACGAGCAATGACCGTCTTCACTGACGCCGACGTCGCCATAATGCACGCATGTGTAACGCTCAGTTACGAAGATCTACTTCCGCAAGCTATGGCTGGGGCAATTCGTGAACAAAATCACAGAGTCCTCTCTGTTAAATATATTACAGTTGGTAGGATTAAATCAGATCTATCTACATAATATCATCATTTCTCACAGCCTGAAATATCTGTAACGTCGTAAAATGTGCTTCTCTGATTGAGATTTGATTGATCAAATCCATCCTGGGGTTCGTGCGTTGCGTGTAGAGAGTGCCGAACTGGTTCAAGTTTTGTCTCTTGTCATCAACACAACACAGCAGAGCTGCTTCGTGCCCTCAGCCGTAATGACGGCGACTCCCAAACCTTACTCCACCAAACTAACAATTACACGGTGACAAATAACTTATGACGAGAAGCATCAGGGAATAAATCCACGGTGCTAGCATGACGCCGAGAAAGCCACAGGACAAGCAGTGAACGTATCGGAAGGGAATTTGAGATAGTCAAACCGAATTCAAAGAATGCACAGTATCGCTTTCATCATCTGAAAATGGTTTCTGCAATAGTGAACGAATATGACACTTGAGATTACATTTAATCACGGACAAGGGGAATGTTGATTCGCATACCGATTCTCTCTATCACTTCCATCTTGTCTAGTGTTCTGTTGTTGATGAATGATTTGTGGAGGATCAAATAGATTTCCATGCAAGACATACTTGTACGTCTGACGTTCTGATACACTGGTCGAACAGTTGGGCCGTCTCGTGACTCTGCTGAATGATAAACAAGAGGTCTTCAGCCGATACCAATTTTACATATTTCGTATATTTCCACGGTATCCTTTCACGAAACTCTCATCTACTAAGAGACTGGTAGCGCCCTCTTTGCAGTGTATTAACTATCGGAAAAGAGAGCGCTACCAGTCTCTTAGTAGATAAGAGAGCTTCGTGAAAGGATACCCATGACTGCAAAAGTAAGTTATTTATTTTCTACGGAAATGTAGACTTCTCGATACAACATAAACCATTAGTAAAGAAAGATGAGTAGTCGCAACATGCGTGGACGTTCTATAAACTTCTACAACTAGCAGCGGTCATTAAGGAAACATTATTGATTGATAAGGGTGGCGCCTCGTCCATAAGTAGTGTACAGTAGTACAGTAGAACAGTGTAATGTATAGACAATGTTTCCGCCAACACGATATATATACTGTTTCGTGAAATTCATTATACACAAAGGATATCAAGGTTGTTTTTCCTAGGCAACTAGATACGTAGCTGGCAGGTCAAGATACTGATATGACGGTTAGACTTTCTCATCCTACGTAGTTGGCAGACGCTTCACGAAAGGGTCGTACTGTAGGCACTGCCTAAACCATGGCGTGCACCAGGTTATTACTAAGCAGGAGATGGCGTATACCCTGATTTACAGATGACCTACCATATAGGACACTTTCTCGTGAGAGAGCAGGTATATAATGCAAGCAGAAATGGACATAATAGAACGGCATCAATCGCGGAAACTTTGCTAAATTTGATCACTGCTTCGATACGGAAGGCGTAGGTATACTACTGATACGGAAGGCATAGATATACTACTAGTATTGAGACAACCACCGGTACACTATAGGCTCATTACCACGCTGTTGAGTTACAACGGTATAGCAGAATAAATTGTGGGTACAAAAGTGCACTCCACAGCCACTCATCGACTGATGGTGTGTAATTCTCAAATGCCGGAAGCGGTCGCTGGATCTTCTCACATGGAATCACGTTTGTTGCTGTTGATAGCTCTTCTTGAGCTCTTCGTGACGTACGAGAGGTAATTGTATTGTTCGCAAATGAGGCAGGCTGTCGGCATCAGTTCTTACAACAGTGCCCGCTAATAGCGCACAAAGGGTTGTCTTCAAATATGCAAACGAAAAAAGGAAGTGTTCGTCAAAACATTTGCTTGTTAGCTAATAGCAGTGTTCGTGGCGTTTTTTCTCTCTTTTCGAAATAATGTTGATGGGCCTTGCAGAACACGTGAGTGTATACGACTTTGGATTGTGATGATTGCGCTACGCACGCTATTAGTGGATAACCTATTGGTGGTAGACTACCATCGATAGATAGCTTGACAGTTTATTTCTTTTGGGGAAAGGGTTGAGGTCGGTCTGGGTGTGGGCGTATGTGTATTGGCGGTGGGGGTGATGGGTGGGTAGGGAGGTGCGGACATTTTCCAATATAACCACATTGAATTCGTTGGTGAGAGTGGTGCAACCATCGGAAGATAGCGATCTACAAGTACGTCACCAAAGAATGTCATAATAATGTTGCTATCCTTTACTCTTTCAGTACGATTCTTACAAGTTCTTTAGAGTCGATTTCTAGAATCTTTCACTAACATCACGACTTGTCAATTTAGGTCAGGAGGAAACCCGCAACATCCGTAGTGCTGAATGTTGCAGTAAACCTGCGAGTACCGGCTGGTACTGACAGACCAATTACTAGAGCTCACACACTTTCATGCTCTATACTAGCAATACACTACATGATCATCGTAAGGACATGACTCCAATGAAGACCTCATCAGTTTATCTGTACGTTACAGTTGCAGTTACAGCGGCCTTCATCGTGTGCTGGGCGCCCTTCCACACTCAGAGGCTCATGGTTCTCTATGTACAGACGTGGACTCCCCTTCTGATGTCAGTCCAGAGCACACTCTTCTATATATCAGGTAAAGCTTGGTCACTCTCTTCTGCTCTTGCCCAACGCTTCAATGTTGTTTTGGGCAGTTCCAGGTGCCGTATTGTTTGCAGAATTCACTTTTAGTTCGACATTTATCCAACGGCGCACGACCTCTTCCCCGGACATCCTTTCACAGACCGTTATTTTAATGTGTTCTGTTACGTGTCCGGGCAAGGACACCTAACGTGTATGCTCAAAAATAAACCAAGATACCCGAGATGATAGTGTTACGTATACTGTTGGAAGATACAGGGTACCCCTTCTCAAAGCTCTGTTATCCACTAAGAGATAATAGCGCTCTCTTTCCAGTGCGTTAGCTATCGGCAAAGAGAGCGCGATGGTCTCTTAGCGGATAAGGGACTTTCTTGAAAGGATACCCTGATATATCGTGATACCTTAGAGATGATAACACGAATGAAAAACTCGTTCTAATTATTTATAGAAGTGATGGTTACCGAACTGATGCAAATTTTAAATTTACCAAACGCATGTTTTTAGGAAGGCTCTGAATTAGATAACATATGAAGCATACCTAAGCATATTGAGAATATATTATTTTGCATTTTTACATTTAAACGTTAATATTTAAAGGCATACTATCACGGTTGATTGTCCTAGATAATGGCCAAATAATTTCTGTCTGAGACTATTTACGTTTGATTTGTACACCTAAAAGTTGTTATTTACTGGTATACTAAGTCCTCAACACTTGATATTTATAATAAATTTCATATTGTATAATAATCATTAGGCATACTATCAAGTGTTGGGGACTAGTATACCAGTAAATAACAACTTTTGGGTCTACAAATCAAATGTAAATAGTCTCAGGCAGAAATTCGTTTGGCCATTACCTAGGCGAATCAACCGTGATAGTATGCCTTTAAGAGTAATAGTATTGTATGCACGTGACATAATAGATACAAATGTCTATTATACTCTTCCGGATTTCAGTTAAAACTGTGGACGCAAGCATTTCTTCATGACGTCTTCAAGCTGTTATTTACACGTGTGTAGCGTAATTAACAACCTCCACTGACATGAATACAACTAATGTGAGTCGCATGGACGGTCTGGACATCTACAGTAGACTAGCTATAGGAACAATCAACGTGGTGTTCTTCTTTGTCGTGACGTTCGCTCTCATCCTTGTCGCCAAAAATAAGGTCATGACTTTGCCGTCAAAGATTCTACTAGGTAACCTCATGCTGGCGCATTTGGGCTACTGGTTGAACGGGATCATACGCGTCGGTGTCATCCAGTATATACAAGGCATGGACTGCATGATACTAATCTACATCACGGTGGCCCAATTGTACGGAAGTATCTTCGCCGTGGCAGCGGTGGCGGCAGATAGGTTCGTGGCTACGCGCTTCCCCTTCAAATACATGGAAATCAAAGGTACCTACGTCGTCCTTTTCTTGGTTTCTGTTTGGGCAATAACGCCGTTCTTTTCTGTGGCAACGTTCTGGGGCGGTGTCGACGAAAGCAACGCATGTCAGCCATGGTTTTCGATGCCCCTCAAGGGTCTGATCCTTTTCGGCGTGACCGTCGCCTTCTCTACGACCTCTGTCTTGATGATGTGTCTGTACGTCGGGAAGGCCGTTATCCGGCACCTCAGATCCATCAACGACACGGCGTTCGCTCTAACCAGAGACCAGAAGCAGAAGATGCGTGGATTCGTCAAGCAGCTGGACACGACCTTGACCTTTGGGTTGATAGCGCTGTCCCATTGTCTGATGGTGTTCCCTCTGATCATCATCTTCCCTCTCATGAATACCGGACGTTACGACCAGTCAACCATGACCGGGCTTATGGTTATATTCGGAACATGTAGCAGAGTGTCGGATCCTTTCATATACATTCTGATTACAAAGATCAAAGGCAGCAAGTGTTGTAGGAGACGCCTCCCGTCGGTTACCACATCATCCATGTCGTCCAAGGTCGGGCAAAGTGCCGAGACTCGGATGACTCGATCACTGCATTCGATTAGTGCAGACAATGACATCGCTAGGACAACATGCCCTACGCCAAGGAGAACATTGCATGTCTCAGATGCCATTGTAAATACGGTTGCTGCGCTTGTATAATAGTAGATCAGAGCTTCGCGGCCCAGTATAACAGTATACAGCATTGATACACTTCCCTGCGTTTCATGAAAAGGGATCTCGTATCGTTCTGTATAGAATGCATGCGCTAATCCGCATTAAGATGATGTTTGTAAAACAATAGATTATAATCTATGGTAAAACTGATATACTACTCCAAACAAGTAAAGGGTCAGTACATATATTACATGTGCAAGTGTATTTTGCAATAATACCATCGTTATGGATGCAAGAGCATTTTCACTGTTAAGGTATCGAACACTAAGTCTGTGACTATATAAATCAATGCCTCAAACACTACTCGATGCTCATGTTGTTGACACCAAAGGTCTTGCAAAATTGCGAAAAAAATACCTTACGTTGTATCGAATACATGAAGGTATTTTTTTGTGTGTAGAAGGTCAATTTTACTGAACAGATGTTGCTACACGTGCATAGTGTTCACTCGGCATACAGTTAACATGGTAGCTTGGTATGAGTTTAGAAGTCGGTATGCCTCGCAGGATTTTACAGTACAATAAACTACTGATCCTTAACTTGTTTGGAGTAGTATATTATGCTCGGCAAAGCCAGCATAATATAGGTTTTACCAACTCGTTTAATAAATTCAGTATTAATTACCATTTATGTCAGATGCTCTATTTTCCGTTATACCGTCTTTCATAATCCATAAAGACTGGATTGTCACTACTCTATTATTTGTATTTATTGTATTGTATTGTATTACATAAAATTGATGACAAGTATCACAAATGAATGTAGTTTGCATTTATTACTCAAATAAGCGTGAATACATTTTTGGAAGTACAAACATGAGTTTAGGTATGCCAAGTGAATTTACTTGCATGCAGTTGTAGTCCAAAACGACCATATGATTGTATGCCTTTAAATCACAAATCAACCAACTAACAAGCTGAGTCTCAAGTCATTAGTATACACAGCACCTTTGTTAATTTTGACATCACCAACATGGGTGATTTAGGTTCGGATACTAGCGTTATTAGAAAATCATATTCCAACTTACTTTTGGTTTGAGTTGGAGGTCATAATGTGAATGAGAACAAAACGTGCTTCAAATGTGGGTGGTTTTCAATACTGACAATAGGAATGGTATGTTTCTTTTTAATTTTGGTGCTCAGCAATGCAATATCCTGCACTATTTCTGTAAACATCAGTAGTAAGCCTACATTGCTAATATGTTCTCATCAAATACAATGTGGTGTTTTCCGTGCCACTATACCGGTATTCGGATAGGCAATTTGTAAATTTGGTTTTCATTAGTAGGTTACTGGTTATAACTTCTCATTCGAAAATTGGATATGGGTCTAAAAAGTAGGTTATGTTCTAAATTTGGATACAGTCATTTTATACAATTGGTTTTCATTAGTAGGTTATAAGTTACTTCTCCTTCGAAAATTGGAAATGGTTTATTAAGCCAATGTGTCATCCAGCTTTACAACTGTGTGAGCACCCAAATTAATAATTAGATTAGTTTTTATCCATTACGTGTAACGGGTCTTGGGGTATATTGCCCAAATATCCTGTGTATGTACATCATGTACTTATACTTGATTTCCCGCAGTTTATACTTACCGGTATATATTCGATAGTAAGTTAGAACATGCCTTATCTCTGACGTTTGTGAGCACAGCGAAATCGTATTAATTTTTTATACAGATCCCGATACATGTCTGCCACTGATGAAGCAAGACTCAACAACAGTTTAGCTCAGCAGTAATTTACGTGACACTTTGAAATTTCCGTAAACCATTATTAACTGACAAGGAAATCTTTACTGATGTATGGAAGCACTATAGCACTTTATAAATCTATTTATTATTATAATTATTAGCTTACATTGCATCACATTAAACATATTTGGATACATTTTAAGAAGCATTTAATTCAGGCCATTTGATAACTGATAACGGCATATTTTTTTTATCAGTAGTAACCTGTGCTGAGTAGTCTTGACGAATAGAGTTGATCTCTTTGCATTATTTGGGATTGTATTGTATCTCACTGAACGATAATTTACCTGAGAGATAGAAAGGGATATATATAGAGAGAGGATCTAACATCAGTGGTCATTTAATACTGAATTTATTAAACGAGTTGGTAAAACTGATTTTGTGCGAGGCTTTGCGAGGCTTTACCAACGAGTTTAATAAATTCAGTATTAAATAGCCGAGCGTAATATCATTTTTACCAACGAGTTTAATAAATTCAGTATTAAATGAACACGAATGTTGGATTCTATTTATCACATAACTGTAGGAAAGACTATAATATATATATTTCAGCTGAAAAACCTCCATACAATCGTGAAAGAGTGGATCAAGGTCGTTTGCCACGGTATATAACTGCACGTGCAATAACTGGTTTCCTGCTATATGTAGGTTGAAGATTATTTTATTTGATCGCAAACAAATGCAAACATAATAAACACTGTACATTGAAACTCCAAACATATTTATCATACATGTATAGGAATAAACATATTGTGAATAAGATTGAAAATGGTCTTTTTGAACAATGTTCATGGCCTGAACACAGTCTTTCTACACTAGCCTACTCACTAATTCTCCGTTAACAGTTTTCAAGATTTGTATTATTTTAAATTATTATTCTGCAAATTATTGCTTGATATTTTCAGTATAACCCATTTGTATTTGACTTCCAAAATGTAGGCATTCGGAATGCCGTAATGAGAAATATATCGCTTTTGTAAAATAGACAACTCAGATTTACCTTGTGACATTCGATACAATATATTCCTACACCCCAGTTGAAGAGATCAATGTGTAGTGGTATATTATATGAATATATTTTAATAATACTATTTGAATATGTAATCAATCTAGTTTATATACACGTGACACTTTAATAAACTATGTGGTGGCACGTGGTCCCATGCATGGTCATCCTCGAAAACACAAGCTATTGTGACTCCACTACCTTCTGCCAAATACCCTGGGATCACTGCCTATTAAGAACTCAGTTTTGGTTTAGCGAGCCTCACGGTGAATATATTAATAAATTATCTAGACACGCCAAAAGTGGGACAAAATAATCTTTAAAAAAAATACAAATTTCCGACAGATTTTCTTATAAATGGTCAATGTAAAAGGTCAGTGCACTTTTAAATCAAACACAAAACCTTCGTTTATCACCCTTCCTATAGGGTCTGCATGATTCTTACGTGGAACGGTACTTAAGTTGTCTTGAGGTCTTGCAATGGATGATAAACCCATTCCAATAGAGAAAGTACGTATTTGCATAGTAATTGAAGTTATTAGAGATACATATTTGGTTAAAACATTATTGAAACTTACCCAAGCACAGCGTTCGGTCACAGACAGTCTTAACTAATTTTCTATTATAAACAATGCAGTGAAGGGGAACAAAATATTATCTATTACTGCTTGCAACGCCGTGGGGCGCATCATGAGCACATTTTGGAAAGTTTTTATAACAAAGACTATTCAACCCCCAGGACTAAGACTCGGTGGACTCGTCATCAACGGACTCTAGTTGGTGTGCACTAAATATGGTTTTGTTACCCAAAGGATTGTGAACTTTATTGATATTATTATGGGGGGTGGGGGTGGGGGGTGGGCTGTGGTCACCCTGTATATTAAATATCTTAATGTAATAGCAAATTTAGATAAAATACCAACGTAATTTGCATAATTTATATTGAAATACTATATTAACCACATAACATTCCCATACTTAAATAAAAATCATGTCTGTTTTCCTCTTAAAGGCATACAATCACGGTTGATAGACCTAGATAATGACCAAACGAATTTCAGTCTGAGACTATTTACGT